>RJWM01003244.1:0-82635 GCA_004363535.1 Dasyprocta punctata | reverse complement strand
TAAATATACAAATATGCAAATATAACAAAAATTTATTTGTTTCATCTTTCCTGAGGGTTATTTTAAATTTTTCAATTGCCTTGCTATTAAGAGCTATGCTGTTCTTTGTAACATTCTGAGCAGTTAGTTCAAGTATACTTCTACAAGAAAGTAAAATTGCTGTGCCATTGGTTTCAATTTTACAAGATTGTATTATTTTGTATTTCAAAGTGGTTATACCAGTTCTTCCTGTCCAGAAGTTACATTAAATTCTTAGTTATTCACAAACTTACTATTATTTAAAATATATTTTTCACAGTATCACAGATCTCTCTGTTGTATTTCTTTTTCAATTCATCTTATGTTTGATGTGTAGGATTAAACTGAGACATCAAACATGTTAACATAGCCATTGAACTAGAATTTGTTTTGTTCTATATGAGATTTTACAGTCTGCACCAAACTGAGGACAAAACCTTATCTTTTTAATTAATTCACCTTCCTTCAAAAATTGTATACATGGATTGTATTAGAAATAATCAGTTAAATGTAATCACTTTAGCAATATGCCAGGCCCTGTATTCAGTACTAAGAGTGTCACAACCAGTAAGTTATCCAGGTACTCCTAGTAATAGATATGTGAAATATATTTGTGCTAGTTTCTCATTGCTACTATAGTAGATTGTTACAGGCTGGTGGCTTAAAACACAGATTCACTACCTTGCAATACTTGATTTTAGAAGCATGAAATGGGTCTTAGCTGCTCCTGGGGTTAGAATCTAAATGGTGGCAGGGGTGTGACCTCCTAAAGTTCTAAGGAATTACCTGTTTCCTTGATTTATTCAGCATCTAGAAGCAATTCAATCATCTGTTTAGGATGCTTTTCCATCTTCTAAGCCAACAAAGTCCCATTGATCTGTAGTATCTTTCTCACATTACATTATTCTGACACGGACCCTCCTGTTTCCCTCTTTCTTGTAAAGGGAGCCTTGATATTATAACAAGTCAGGACAAATTCCTTACTTATTGTCCATGATAATCTCCTTATTTCAAGGTCATCTGATTAGTTATCTTAATTCCACCTGCAACCCTAGTCCTCCTTGCTATGGAATATAATGAATTCATGGATTCAAAGGATTAAAATGTAAAACTCTTAGGGGGCGTATTATATTTCCTACTGCAATATTCCTTAAATCTAAGTGTCATGCCAAAATGTAAACCATTAAAATCAAGAAATGAAAGTGGCGTATGTAAAACTTTTGTATAAAATATATTTTAATTTTTCTACTTCATATGATTGCTGCAGAACTTTGTTTTTGGTTGATTTATTTGGATAATTATCTTTAGTTCTCCAGTTGATTTGCATAACTTAAAATAACATAGATTTAAACTCTTAACAAAACATAAGGTTTCCAGTTTTAGAATTGTACTAGTTTTAGAAATAAAGAACAGTAAGAAATACCTATGAATATTAATTGTCAGTTCTGAAATAAATTATAAGAAAATATAATTTCAGAACTTAATAATTCAGCTTCTGTGCAAGATACATTAAATATGACAACACCATTGGACAGTACTCTTTTCTTTAATTCTTTCTGATCTTATTTATATAACTTTCAAGATCAAAAAATTTACATATGTGATTTGGGTGTATAAATTTTTAACTTAAGGATTTCTGACTCCAACTCTGTCAAGAACCCCTGACCATCTGGCTTGCAGTGATTTTATTTAGTCAGCAGCCATGATAGTCACTATTTCATGTATAAGCAATAGCTACTTTTTGTCTTTTAAAGTAGTTTTAAAATTCACTGACATGGTATAAATAGAATTTAGACTGGTTGTGGTAGAATAATCAACATTACACTTATTTTGTGATAAAAAGTACCATTTTAGTTGGTGCTAAGGCAGGATGCATTGCAGCATGAGTTCCCAAAGGTCCTAGGAGTTCTGTCATATTTATCTTTAAGATCTCCAGGTATACATTTGTTAACTCACTGATTTGGAAGGCATATTCCAGGAATCTTGAATGCTTAAGACATAAGTCAGTGAATTATGATTAATTAAGAAGTCTTTATTTCATTTATTGGACATCAATTTGGAACCAATTATTATCAGCCTAAAGGGGTTTTGTAGTTTACATCCTCCTGAGGGATGTATTTGCTGTCACTGCTGCTATTTCTGATATAATATCAAAATGGCATATCTAATCCTCAATTTTTTCCTAATGAAATCTTTAGGTGTTATCTATTAATTGAAATTACATGGATAGCTACTGAACCCCAAGCATCTGTAGATTTTGTGTATATGGTAAACAGTTGCTTACTAGGAAACAACTTTATATGTCTGTTTTGGAAGAAATGTATTTGTTTATCAAATCTGACATCCCATCATCTCTGTTTAATCAAAACTTTCCAAAGAGTATTAAAAACCCAAGGCCTTTTCATAATTCTCATATATGAACTTTATGTGTATTTTAATTAGTTACTTTAACTTTATTTAAAATTTAGTTTCTTTGGTTACTGAAGCCTTAGAGAGGATTAAAAACTGAACTTGGAGTTAAATCTTTGGCTCAGTATTTTAAAATTTATGAATTTTATTTCCTTGAACCTGAATAGAAATAATAACACTTACATTTCTAAATTATAAAGATTAAAAGAAATAGCATGTCTAATGTAAGAGCTTGCTCATAAAAGGCATTCAAGAGCTCTTTTTTGTTGTATTATGTTCCATTTGTTTTGTTTTCCTTTTCTCATCTTTTCTGTAACTAAGGTAGTAAATCTAGGTTATTTTTTTCAAACTGCATTTTATTGCTTTCTGCTTAGACCTTATAGTTACATAGGATGAAAAATTGGTCACTGACATTTATTGTGGTAAAAGTTAAAAAAAAGTTTTCAGGCATTGAATATGAATTATTCTTCAAAAAAAGGAGAATTAGAGGTCATTAATCCTAAAAGACCAATGGATAAATATTCAGGAGGGACAAACTAGAATGTTATTAAGAGGGATATATAAAATAATTTCTCAAACCATGTTAGTAGCTTGTTTCTGATGCTATTCTACTTAGTACTTAGTATTTCCACCTAGTTGTGGATTTTTATCTTGAGAACTGAGATTTGTTTTTAATACTTACGCCTTGTTAAAATACTGATTTTCTTGAATTGTAATATTGTTACTTGAAAAATATTTTAGCAATAGTAGATCTATGGGAGCATTTAAAACTAAAAGAATGAGGTTATAGAAAGACTTGAAGTTACAATCATATCTGAATTAGACTACCAGCACCTTAGTCTCCGGTGGAAGAGAATTTTTTTTTCCCCGCACTTGGAGTTGAACTCACAACCTCAAGCCTGCCAGACGGGCACTTAAGCCACTGAGCCAAACTCATGGCCCTAGTTTTTTGAGGCAGGGTCCCACTATGTAGCTCTGGCCGCCCTTGCGCTTGCATTGTAGCCCAAGCGGGCCTTGAACTCACAATGCTCCTCCTACCTCAGCCTCCTGAGTGCTGGGATTAAAGGCGTGCACTACCACGCCCAGCTTGGAAGAGAAATTTGAAAGAAATAAATGTTATATCCTTTTGGGAGAATCAATAGAGAATTGTTCAATTAATGGGGTATAAATGAAAGAATAAGTTTTTGCTTGAGAAGGAGGACTTTAAAGTTCAAAAGAACATTCAAAATGGAGGTTTTTGATGAAAAAAATCCAGTTTTAGTGACAGAATAAGGAGGAAGAGAAGTAAAGTAAGTTGAGTCAAAGTTCTTAACCTTGGAAGACTAGTCTATGGATGCCATGAATATAAATAAGGAAATCAAGAGGATATTTTAGCACATGAAAAATAGCTGCAATACAATGTTGTTTTGAGAGAAGAAATTATATTTCTTCTCCAAAGTTACTATTCCTTACCTGTGTTAGTTACTTTTCTTGTTGCTGAGACAAAATACCCCACAGTTAAATAAGGATCAAAGGTTTATTTCAGCTCACAGTTTGTTGTGGTTTCAGCTCATAGGTGGATGACTCCAAAGCAGTGTGGCATGCCAAGGGACATAGTAGTGGAGAAATAGTTCATGGTAGGAAGAAGACAACAAAAGAAAGCAAGCAACAAACTACAAGTAACTTGCAGCAAGACTCTTCCTGTCCCTTATGTTGTATCTAGGTTGCCTGCCCTTAGGGTGAAAAGCACTCACATCCTGAATCCTAGCACCCTTAATCCTATCATTGCACCCTGAGTCAATCACACACTCTTGATCCAGCCACCTCTGAAAAATCCCCACCTATGACGATTTGAGGCTTCAGGGGGACATCTCACAAGCATAACAACACCTAAGATAGCAGCGTCAAACCAGTGTCTCTGAGGTGGGCTGATAGGATGAAGTAGGGAGAGCAAATAACAGTTAGACAATGAGAAGAGAGAATAAGGAGCCCGGCAAGGGACTTTGAACTAGGTTCATGGAAGGTGTGCTAAGTCCAGGTAGAGACATTAAAAGGAAAGAATGAGAAGGAGACAAATTTATAATTTAATGTGTGGAAGAAGATGAACACCTGGAAATACAAGATACAAGAGATGATAACAAAGCTTTATGAAAAGATGTAATAGACTGTGAATAGAGAGACAAGAAATAAGAGTAGGGCTAGAGCCTTAGGATAGACAAAAGGAATGGGAAGTAAGTATTCCAAACAGAGAAAGAAAAACGAGAAAAGCGCAGACAAGCTGGAAATAGACTCATGAGAATAGAGAGAATTTAAGTGTGGTCAACACTGAAATGTTGAAGGGGATCAAGACATGTTTCTTGAATGAATGAATGTATGTGGTTGGACTGGGAATCAAAGATAGACGTAGGCATATACTGCCTCTTCTACCTTTGCTGCCGATATTGGTGAATGGTAAAATTCATATCTGTAAATACCCTTTCATGGTTAGTATAACATTGTCCATGCCATTTGTGGTTATTTCAGAAAAAAGAATCCAGAGCATATGTGCTCCTTTTAAATTTTATGTATCTCTGCAAACAATTTCTTAAGTGTTCTGCATTTGATCTTACATTCTGGAATAACCAGAATTGTTCTTTGTACAAAGATTTGCTAACAAGATTTCTGATTTCTCAAGTGAATTCAAACGTTTCTAATTAAGGGTGTTTAGTATCTTTCAGAGAAAACTTCCTAATGTCTCCAGTGAAATTAGTAGAGATTATGTATCTACAGTAATAATAATAGTTCAGTGAATTTAATATTTGGGTAGAAAGTGCTTTTTGGTAATTTACTAAGAAAGCCTTGCAGAATATTTATGCTTAATTTCTATGGTATTTTTTGATAAAGAAAATGTTTAAGAAAATTTTTACAGCTATGAAGAAAAAGTCAGGAAGAGAGTATGAAAGTTGAAGCTATTTGTTTTTTGCTTTTTTAAAAAATTTTTGGCTGATTCTTTAGTTATTTCAGTGAATATCTCTTCTTTTTCCAATTTAACTATTAAGATTGCTACAGTCAGGAATCATTTTCTTGACTTTTTTCTTTTAAACTGGCAGTCTAGCAGCCTAAAATCTAATACAGTTGATCATAATAAATTTAATGTCTGTTGAATTGATCCGAAACAATTTCTACAACTATGCATCCCTCTGTTTCTCTTAATTGTATAATTTAAGCATAACTTGGAATTCATCACCACTCATAAGCCTTTTTGGAAGAAAAACCTCAGAAATGACTGTATTATATATCTGCCAAAAAGAAACTTGTGACTAGAGAATCAGATGAAAGTAAAATCATGTAAGTTAATGCAAAAATTTGCATCCTAAAGAAGCAAAAAGTATAAAGTCAATACATTCCAAAATAGGAATCGGTTATGAGAGTAACATTTTTTGTTTATTTCTCATAACTAGTAAATAACTCATTCTTTATACCTCTGACAGTAATATTTGTGCATAAAGGTCAGTTTCATTAACCTTAGGTTTGTAATTTCCAACCTCCTTGCCCAAAGGCATTGCTGCTATTTACAGTTTTTCTTAGTCCTATGCAAAACCAAACAACCATCAGTGTAAGACTAATATATGTTAAGTGCCCCAGGCACATTTCAATTAGCTAGTAACATAGATTGGAAAAGTTCCAAAACATTTAGTGAATATTACTTTCAATCATTTTCATTAAAATTAATAGCAAGTGTTAAAAAGTAATATACCAGGGAGCTGAGGGAATTGAATTTTTAGCTTCTTTATAAAGGGCTACTTGTGTTAGTGTGGAAAGACTCAGTACATTTCAGTCATATATTACCTAGCACCATTAAATCCCACACTTTGTGTTGGCAGAATGGTGGGAGTTATGTGCAAATTAGTTTTATTTTAATATTTTTATATAATGACTTCAGAATTTAATGAGTATTTACTAGATATCAAACATAAAGAAATGGCACAGGAGCAAGCTTATACCCTCAAACTACATGTATCTATCATTAACTACATATTTCAGAGATATTTGAAAGCATGCATTGAGAAATCAGTTTTTAGATGTGAGAACAAGAATGATCAAAAATAAAGATTACTACACCAACATAAAAAAAAGAAAATCATTATAAGAGAAATCAGTGACAATTGTCTATGATATTTTTAGAGTAGAAATAGAGTAGAATGAAATTATTATGCTGTTAAATCATATAAATAAATAAATAAATAAATAAATCATAATGACCAAAATTTGTCTCTCACAATAACATTATGTAGAATATGCTCTTTAAAATGAAACAAAAAGCATTGGCTTCTACTTAATGATTTTTCTTCCTTAATGACAAAAAGTTCATTAGTTTCATCCCAGTTTAAAATATTATTGGTGTTCTGGTTAGCACTTTAAAAAGGTGATACTGTATCTGCTTCACTCTGTGATATAATTTCAGGTAATGAATTTTCAATCTTTTAAAGATATACACGGACACTGATACCTGTGTATTTCAAATCAGTGCTATCTTTCTTTGAGAACTACATAGTGGAACATGAACAAGTGAATTATGTACAGTTTTTCTTCTGGTCCAGCAGCAGCTTTTGGAATGTTAACATTTTAAAAAAAAAGTTTGGTTTGTCCTAAGTTTTCTTCAAATGAGAAAGAAAAGTCTACTATGGAATGCCTATATATAAAAGAACATAAAGACAAAACTCTTTCCTTTGCAAAGGGCATCTCCTTCCTATGGTCGATTTTCTTGATGCTCACCTTTGCTAAAAAGCTACTGAATATAATTAAACTGTCCCAGAAAGGGCAGAATATCATGACCAGAAGAATAATTAGCTCAGAATAAAATGAAGGAGATAATTGTAACACAGCCCTTGAGTGAGGTGTGAGGGGCAGAGTGAGACATTATTGACCATTGGTACAAGAGTAGAGGGTGTGACACCTGCTATGTGCAATCAAGAATGTCAGCAAGACAAGACACAAAGTTAGTAACTTTAATTGTCAGTGAAGGTCTGAGAGTGAGGCTCTCAAGAAGTTGTTTAGGAGAATATGGGTACTGAAAATAACCTTGGAAAACTACTGGGAAAAAATGGCATAAAAAGAGATACAGACTCATGTTTTACACTGGTGAATACTGCATGAGAAATCTCAGGCTAGTCAGGTGGCACAAATAAGGTGAACTCAGATTGAAAATGTCATTTTTCCTGTCTGGGATGACTTTTCTCATCCTCCTTATTCAGTCTGGAAATTCTTACACCATACTTCAAATCTGGGAGAAAATATTGTTTTCTTTCACTTTTTATTCTCCTACTTTTCAAGTTCAGTTATTTTCTCTTTTGGCTTTAATAGCTCTGTACACATACATACAGGACTATCTATCTCTGTCTCTTCTCTCTCTCTCTTTCTCTTTCTCTCTGTCTCTCTGTCTGTCTCTGTCTCTGTCTCTGTCTCTCTCCCTCTCTCTTCCTTCCAAAGATTAAGAATTTAACTTTGTATATGTGGATCCTAATGCACTGACTCTTACATAGTAGGTGGTCAAATATACTTAATACAAAAATTAATAATATAAGCCTGTAGAAAGAATGCAATGAAAGCATAACACATTCAGAAGAGCATCAAATATTTTAAAACAATGTACCTCCCATATTTGACACTGATTCTAAATAAATTCCAATAGAATTTGAAAGCTTTGGATTCATTACACTACAAACAGAAAAAGACAACTGATTCATGTGAAAATAACTGGAGAGCAGTAAGCATTGGTATTTTGCTGTGTTTTCCAATATTTTACTAGTCTTTTCTTAGGAAGGTTTGGCAAAGGGTTTAGAATTGTATTTACACTAAATAAATGCAATTATTTATGAAGGCATAGAAGATATTGTTTGGCAGCTTATTATAAATTCTTCTATAATAGGTCAGTTGTTCTGAAGTTGTTTTGATAGGTTCAAAATGAAAGTGTTATTTTTATAATCATCTATCTAGTTATAAATCTTACCTCTTGATGAACTTCAAAGCAACTGAATCCCATAGATGTCTGAATAGAGACAATTTTCAAGTGGATTGCTTCCAAAAAAGTCACATCTTGTTGTATACTGTATGGTTTCTAACTACTTGAAGTGAAGAATAATTTGTCTTTCAAATGGTAGATGGTTATTCGTAAATAAATAGCATATATGATACAAGTTAAAAATCTGCTGCATTTGGGATATGAATTCCCCAAAGGTTCATGTGCTGGAGGCATTGTAATGGAATGACAGGTAGTAGAAAATTTAAGAGGTGTTAGAGTTTGATGAGAGGTGATTAGATCATTCTAAATGTCACCCTAGAAGAGATTAATATCCAGGATTGGTTGCTGTGAGCACATAATATAATAAAATGAGTCTGATATGCTTTATAATTTCTTATATATGTGTTCCTTGCCAGTCTTATATGGGCTTTTACTGCATGAAACATTTGTAATTTTATGTAGCATGGGGCCTTCACATGATGAAATTCTCAATCTTAAACTTCTTGGCTTTCAGAACTGCAAGCTAAATTAAATTTCTATTCTTTACAATGTACTCAGCCTCATAGATTTTGTTTTAGCAATCCTAAACATGTCTTCCATATAAGTTTGCATTTTGAAAACATATATGATTTTTTTATATAAGTAGACAGTGGGAGTTGGAATTTTTTTTTTCTATTTGTCTCTAATTTGATCTCTAAAGAGAGGATTTGATCAGTATTTCAATAAAAACTTTTCCTATGTGTCTTGGTTACTTTTTACTGGTTGCTGAGACAAAACACCTGACACCTAAAATTAGGGAAGGAAAGGTTTATTTAGCTTACAGGTTTTGGAGGTTTCAGTCCACAATCAGCTGGCTCCAAGGCAGGGTGGCATGGCACAGGAACAACACTTCAAGCAGCATTGGAGCCAAAGCATCCAGAGTAAAAGGGGGAAGAGCAAGCTTCTTCTCCTCCTTTATATAGTACACAGGACACCCCCCCCCCAGAGTGGGTGTAGCATTCACAAACATCCTTGCCTTCCTTTGCACAGGATGAGGATGTTTACAAAGTAAGACCCCTGGCTCCCTCCTGAGTCTCCCAGTTAAACTTCTGACCTACTCAAATTGTAACAATGACCAGGTAACTGTGCTTTACACCCCAGGATATAGAGCTGCTGAGTTACTTAATTAAGCTGCTAGACTTCTCAAGTTGACACAATGTATAAACCGTAGCACTATGTCATAAGGTATTAGATTTATACTAATGAAACAGAGGTCAAACTCTCCATATTTTTACTGATGAAGAGAAATCTCTGTATCATTTTTTTTCTTCAAGCAAGCATCAAATTGTTGACTTCTTTGCAGTGAATTTCAAAGTCCAATGTTAATACATCATTATTAATTCACATTGAACTATGTTGGTATTAAACTAAGAGTTATATATTGGAAATGTATATTCATGATTCATATGTTTACACCTCTTGTGTTTTTGCTGAACAGACACAGCAAATTCTTATGAATAGGGTTGTAGGTAATTAAATCTTTAGGTTGAAAATTATATGCAGTTCAGTTGTTTTAAAATTAATGATGCCTATAAGAAAATATGACACATATGTTGCATGAGAGTAATCCACAGGTTTTTTTTTTTACTAATTATGGCATATGGCTACACAGCTAATTCTTCAGATTATAATTTCAGTTTTAACTTTGATTCTTAATAAATTAGGTCAACTAAGTGAATATCTATGGTCCACATAAAACAGATGATCTATGGTCCATTTGCCCATAAATCTTGGTTGAAATTGACTTAAAGATTTGAAAATATAGAATGGGTAACATAGCCTTTATGTGTAGGTAAGCATGTAGATATGTGTAGGTAATTTATGGGTTATTTATGGCTTTATAAATGAAAGCTGTTAGTAAAAGGCTATGTGGCTGTAGAGGTACATCAAACCTCCGTGATGGTAATGGTTATCCTGTCCAGTATGGCTGGTGTCCTGGCAAATACTTTATAGCCATACACATGGATTTTGATTGAATGAGTTCTATCATTCCATGAAAACTGATGACTTTATTCTGAATCAGGGAGACTTTGTCACTTATTCCTTTGCCTCTACCTTTGGGTAGATGAGCAAGGAAAATCCTTTTTCTCCTAAATTCATCAAAAAGCTACCATTTTATCTCCAAATCTTAGTAGAATGAGTTAATTGATTTTATTTAAACAAACACTTAAAATAAACATGACAGAAACTCAGAGTGAAATAAATTGTT
This sequence comes from Dasyprocta punctata, assembly GCA_004363535.1. Classification (NCBI taxonomy): domain Eukaryota; kingdom Metazoa; phylum Chordata; class Mammalia; order Rodentia; family Dasyproctidae; genus Dasyprocta; species Dasyprocta punctata. The sequence goes on along the minus strand of RJWM01003244.1, from coordinate 71,980 downwards.
GTCTTTCATTTTCAGATATAAAGCACTCAGGAGGTTTATTAAAATATCCTTTGTTAAGATCTTCAGAAATGAAAGCTTTAAGAATGGATGCTATTTACAATGTAGTAAACACATATAAGGGATCTAGACAACCTTTCTCTTTACATCCAGAAATATTTTTTTAATTTAAGAAAATGTAGCCTCTGTACTTCAATAATGCAATGAAAGTTGCCCATTGTAGCACTCAATTCCCTTAACAAACATATTACCCAAATAAATCCAATCGTAATCTTTTTTTAGAATTTTTGAAAATTGAAAGTGAGAAAATAATCACTAAGTATGTAATCAGAACTTGAAATTTCTCCTAACTCCACCTCCTAGATCCAGAATCTGAAACTAATGGACAAAAGGAAGCAGAGACAAGAAATAACATTGGAGAGAGTCTTTGAGTCTCTAGTTCTCATGTTTCTGTGGTTTCTTAAGGTTATTTAAATGAAAATGTTCTCTATTATCTAAGTTAGTTGTGATTTGGTCTCAGTTACTTCCTATTAAGCAGTCCTAGAAATGTAGAGGATTAGTTGCCTACAGAAATAGCTCTGGTAGGAAATTGTTCTTTCTTTGAAATCAAATGGAGAGTAGGTTTTATTTTTGAAATTTGTTTTGAGACAGTGATGTGTTGTCCTAAATATGCTAATGGAAGAAATATAAGGCTAATTTAAACTTCATTCACAATATAGAAATGTTGGTTAGTCATTAAACTGTGAAAAAATAATACATTTCAGGGTTCAGTGCTGGAGAAAGTATGAGAACCGAACACATCTTCATATTCTCCTTTGGAATGGTATATTTTTACAAACTTGTGAACATATCTTGATAGTCAAAAGTAAAATACATAAAAATATATGTGCCTTTGATCAAAGAATTCTAATTCTCATGAATTTATCCTAATGAAGAAATGGCAGTGCATTAAAAAATTTTACATTCTACTTATTTATCATTACTTTTAGTACTAATAATGCATAAACAACATAGAAGTCAATTGTTGGGCAGGTAAGGTAAGCTGTGGTACATCCATAAGTGGAATAAAGTGCATCCTTAAAAATAATGTTTTGGAGTTAAGATTTCTTTTAGGAGACACATGACCTCTAACTTAGGCTTTGAGCTGTGTTATAGGCTTTAGAGCATTCATTAGAGATCTTTACAATAGAGTATTACACATAAGCCTAGACAGAATTAAAGTGTAACTTGTTTCTCACTTTTCATTTTTATCTATTCAGATGTAATTTATCTTTGGGAAGGGAAGAGATAGATGATGTTTATAGCTGAATTAATTAATTTTAGCTATCCCAACAAAAGTAATAAATAAAACCTCATCTATAATAATTATCAAAATTTAAGAAACTTAAATCCAAGAGTTAAAGAAATTAGGAAAAACATTTTAATTCTCTGATTCCTTAATGTCTTCACTGAAGTGTCATTTATTGTATCACAGATACCTAACATACTTCCTGGAATTTAGTAAGCATTTCAAAAGTATGTTGATTAAATTGCCTAAAAGTATGAAAATTCCATTAAATTTGATAACAGGCGATTAGTGACCATTAGTGGAATGTTTTATTATGAAAGTAGAAATGCAGGGTTGCTCTGGGATAATGATTATGTGCAAAATAAAAACTAAAAGGTTTTAGTGCATATCCCATAATGTATCCATAGCCTTTGAATGTTCCTTAATCCTATACAAATCATTTTAATTGTCTCTCCCTTATTCTACTGATTTAGTACTTCTTGATAACTGATAGGACTTCTCTGAGGGCCCTCCAAAGAACACAAGTATTCTCAAGTAATACCTCCTAGATAGCTTAACCATCATACTTATTTATTTGGTCCTCACTCCTCTTTCCAATCTGTAGGTTAATGACTTTCTATTACGGTATTCTGCTCTTTTGAAAGGCATGAACTGCATTAGAAGTTCAGTGACTCTGGTAACACAGGTCTTTAAGTTGTATCACATTCTTCTCTTTTTTCCCAAGTGCCTGCTGGAGACTGAGTTGGAGTGATTTAAAAATAGCTTCACAGGTCACATAGATTCCACTTTTTCTTGTAATTTTTAGGGTTGTGCTGTTGAGCTTCTCCCACTGTCTCACTCCCTTTTGTGTTGCTATAACAAAATAGCTGAAACTGGTTATTGGAAAAAGATGTTTGTTTAGCTCACAAATTTGGAGGCTCAAAGTCCAAGATTGGGTGGCCACATCTGCCAAGGGTCTTATGTTGCAATATGGTGAGTGGTATCACAACAACAGGCACAGTGAGACTGAGAAACAGAACACGTGGTACAGAGAGGCAAGGGAGGCACCAGTGTTGCTTCATAATGCCCCACTCTGGGTAACAAATCAAATTCTAAAAGAGAGAGTACTCACTTTCTCAGAGGTGCAATTCATTGCAAAAGTCTCACCATCTCTTCATGGCATTACTTTAGGTGCCAAGCTATCAGTTCACAAACCTTTGAGGGATAATTGATATCCCAATTCACTCACCAGTGTGTCTCTTTTCCAACCCAGCCCATCTTTCATGGGGATCTAGTACTCTTTCCCATGATTTAGTTTCTTCTATGAGACAAAACACAATTGTGCATCAAACATGTAAATACTTCATCATGTTTATATTATACCAGGTTTCCTCACAGGATGCAGTTTACTAAATACAATTCCTTTCCCTCCCTTATCAAGTGTCATTGAATATTCTACACTAACCATAGAGTCAACATCTGTCTGAACCACTAGAGCCACTAAAGCTGTCACATAACTTGCTTCAATCATATGCCTCAGTTTTGAGTCATGTAAGATTCTCCTTGAACTTCAAAAAATCAATATTTTTGCTTCAAAAATGCCTCTTCTACAAATAATTTAAGCTAGCTTATAATAAAAGGTATATTTAATAAATTAATAAAGTACATGTATGGGTTTGATCCTGTGTCCCCAAAGTCTCACGTATTCCTGGCATGGACAAGGATGCCAGGACTGAGTCTGGTATTTGTGACTGGTTCGTTGTCTGGCACTGAGATTGGCAATATGAGTGTTGCACCCACCCAGCGGTGGAGCAAACATACAGAGTAAAGGCGGGAGGGACGCATGTTTTGCTCTCTCTCTCACCGGTTTGCTTGCTGTTGCAGCGGCCATGAATGGCTTACCTGCCACATCACACTGCCTTGGAGTCAACTAAGTATAGACTGAAACCCCCAAGAACTGTAAGAAACAAACCTTTCCTTCCCTAGTTTTGGGCATCAGTTATTTTGTCTCAGCAAGGAGTGAAGAGTAACTAAGACAGTACATAACATCAAAACCACATAAAGGAATTTTAAAACAGGTCAAGATAGGTAATATGATTCATAGATCTAAGTTTTCAAGAACCTAGTATCAAAAGAGAGACACACATGATTAATGCATTTAGAAAGTAGAAACAATAACTACTCTTTTGTAAAAGAAATACATAAATAATTATAAATTCAGTTGTAATAAAATATATTGAGTGACACAAAATATTCTCAATAAAATGCTAGTACAAACACAACAATTAATTAAGATGCTTAAGAAGCATGTTGAGCCTGTCAAAGTCCTTTTCCCTATAGAAATGTTTAGCAGTATAATGAATTCATAAAATATTGTATTGCCAAAATTAACTAGCCTACATAGATTTTACTTCTCCCTATCAGGTTGTGATGAATTAGCTAATTTAAATTCATCGAATATTGCCTGTATGCTTATTATTCATTCAGCACCTGTTGTATGCTATGAAGCATAACAAACAGAAAAGTTAGAGGTTCATCATATATGGAGCTTTCAGTTTTACTTAATATTATGCTCTAAGTAATAGAATAGAAGATTTTTGTATTCTTTCATTGACTAGGGATTAAGACTGTAGGTGATGAAAATAGTCAAGACTTCTATTTTTGTATTTCAAAGGATTTGATCACTGTGAGACTTAAAGGAATAAGCAACAAGAAAAATAAAATAATGAAGAATGGTGCCTATGATTTTGGTGACTTCCTGTAGATGACTAGCAGTGCCATCTACTGAAAATGGGAAAATAGCTGGAAAACTTCAGTGTTCTTTTGAGCACCTTAGCAAACCCTAAGGTTCTTGTTAAACATACATTTTAACCTCCGTAGTATTTGGTAGTGTGTAGCATTCAGTCACTTCAAAACTTTCCTTTTTTTAGATTTTCCTCCTCACTGTCTAATTGTTATTATAGTACTTATTCTTTATTTAGCATTTTAGTCTCTTCACATTTTAAAATTGTCTTTCTTTTATTTTCCTATGTTATTCCAATCACTAAGGAATTTAACAATTGTCTACATGCTAATGACTTCAAAATCTTTTTATTGAAGATCTTTCTCCTGAACTCTAGAGACTGATTAATCCAACCAAACCAAACTTCATAATATACATGTCCAAAGTCTACTCACAAATTTTTCTCAAATTCCCATTTCACTCCACCACTTACTGAAAGTTAACTTTATATCAAGCAAACTGCTCAGCAGTTTATACACATTTAAATATTTATTCTTCACAATATCTTAATAAAGCATTTCCCCTGTTTTCTATGCATATGTTAGCACTTAGGTACATAGATATGTGGCAGAGCTGAAATTCAAAGTTAGGTAATTCTATCCAGAACCTGAGTGCCAGAAGTCTGTTGGACAGCACCTTTATTCTCACCTTCTATTTGGTCAATAAAGTCGGAAATCTGGGAGTCATTTTATCCTCCACCCTGCCATATAGCTAATACATTACCACACTTTTTAATAGACCTTAGATACATCCCCTTTGTTCTGTCCCAACTGCTACTGTCCAACTTCACATCTTCATTATTTCTGGCAGCACTATTTCCATAGCTTACTAAATGGTTAATTGTCTTTCATTTCCAGATGTAAAACACTCAAAAAGTTCGGCAGAATATCCTTCTTCTCTAATCCCATATCTTCCATGGTGCTGTAAATACCTAATGTTATAAAATGCAAATCTGAACATATTCTTTTACTACTTAAGCCTGTCATTTTGTCTTTTAATTGGAAGAAAATATAAAGCTAGTAGTTATGAATTTAGGTTGACTTATATAGCACAGAATCCTACTTTACTTACTTATATTTGGGTTCTTTAACATCTCTATTGTAATACATACATATAAATATTTAATGGTTGAACCCAGGGCCTTTATACTGAGCTGTATTCTCTGACCTTTTCTGAAAAAAATTTATTTTGAGGTAGGGTCTTGGTAAGTTGCTTGAGATCCTGCTGTCTGAGCCTTCCAGAGTGTGGTGATTACAGATATGCTTCACCATATCTAGCTAAGAAATATTATAAATAGCACTAATAACATCCATATGGTAAAGAAATGGTCCATTTATGAGACTATCTAATGTATAGTGGAAACCTAAGTAATGGTAATAATTCACCATCATCCTCATCATTAGCATCATCATTATGATGTAATGTCTAAGGTAAAATTCAAACAGCCTAGCACACACAGCCTCACAAACCAACAATCCCTGTACGTCCCTGTAGTCTTGTCTCACACTGTCATTCATACCAAACCCTCACCAACCCCAGTAAAATGCCTCTGTGTGTTTCACACAGTTGCCTTTTCTGCTTGAAACCTTGTTTCCTAAATTAGAGAACTCAAAAAATGTTTCTTAATCTTTAAAATGATTTAAGAAATACATTTTATAAAGTTCATTCTGATAGCTCCCTCCTTACTTTTCTCAGGATTGGGTATTTCTTCTCTGGTATCCTCCTATACAAGACAATCTTCTGTCTTAATGCCCACGATATTTAATTGTGGTACAGTTTATGTATTTAGTTCCTCCTTCTAGTCTCCATACTTTTGAAGGTCAAAGAGTTGTACTGGTCTTTGTACTCCTGGCAAAGAGCTTCGTGCCAGGACTATAGTTACTAAGCTGTGCAAAACTCATGAAGGGCAAGCTCCACCTAAATCAGCTTAAGCAGTGTCAGCTCCCCAGATACAGGAGCACGCCTGCACCCCAGCAACTGACTTGCAGGCAGCAGTAAATTGCCATCAGGATTTTTAAGTTATGAATTCAGGGTGCTTGTCTCATGAAAATATCCAATTCATACAGATACATAAATAAAACACCTAGAGAATATTCATAAGAACGATGTAAAAGAGGACCCTGAAAGAGTTTGCTTTGGTAAGTGAATAAAAATATCTCATGTTGGGAGTAAACACTCACAAGACTAGGGACTTTTTAGTTCCAATTATAGAAGTTCCAGCTCCAGTTTGTCACTCCCTCCTCCTTCGTTTTCTTAGCAGGCTATTGATGAGTGTCATCAGAGATTCAGAGGCATCCAGTTATTTTGTAATAGTGGAGAGCAACTGTGTGTGATGAGCATCTTGGGCACAATGGAAGTCAGTAGAGCTACATGTACAATGTCAGGATTTTTCACAACGCTTCCCAATTAACTTCCAGAGAGCCTGACTACAATATCACCAGCTGCTCACTCAATCAATTTCTACACATTTTCCTGAGCTAAATGGGGCTTGCATGACTGAATTTGCATAGGAGTTTTCTCCAGTTGCAGTGTTGTATAGTGAGTAAAATAGTGGGAAATGACTTTTATTTTAAGCTTTGTGGGGCATTCTCTTTAATTTTATATCTTCTTTGCATCATTCTCTAATGTTGTTTTGCATCTGTAAAATCTGTACATCTTGAATGAAAGTAAAAAGTGGTCATGAGAATAAGATAAAATTCACCTTTTGCCATGATCTATTCACTTTTATCACATACTGATTGAGACAACAGGATTTGAAGGTGCTATTCAGTTAGCCATAAGATGAAGAGAAATGCAGGAAGTCTCTAGAAACTGAAAAAGGCAAGGATATTCATTCTTCCCATAACTTTCAGGATGAAGGCAGTCCGGCAAACCCATTTGTACATCTGTCCCCCATAACAGTAAGAATATAAAAATATTATTATTTTAAAACAACTAAATTTGTAATAATTTGCTACAGAAGTAATAGGAAACTAATAAAATTATGAAAAAGATGAAAATACTATTATCTAGGTGGAGACATGATTTATACAAAACTACAATAGGGATTGAAATGTTCATTTAAAACAATTTGGAAAAGTATTTTAAAATGACACTATAAGAAAGCACTGTGGATTCCAGGCAATGTAGTGTCTCAACAAAAAACAAAATATTCAATGAAAACATACAACGTAAAATAAACAAATGATCTACAATTAATGAAAAGCATTTAACTGAAGCATTTGGAAGTTCATACTTTGATGTTAGGCAAGAATTATTACCAAATAATGAGTTATTAAAAGCATATTTTTAGCAGTGCATCCATAATCCTTTTATATTCTACAATGCACACCATTTATAATCAAAGATTCCAAGGAATTCCATCCATGGTCAATAATAACCATTAATTGAAAACCCATACATAGTCAAGTCACAAGACAAGACAGATGAAGATACAATGCAGGGGGTACAAAAGAATAAGGCTAAAACAGGGCAATGAAAACCAAATATGTGGAACCATGAAGTCCCCAAGAAAGTGTGACACCTGTGAGAATGACAGATAATGTCATACTGCTGTTTGACAAGAGTTATCCCAAGCACGATGTGCTCACACTTTTTTCTAAGAATACCATGGTTCTCAAGATATAGCATTTGATTAATACAGAGATTAAAACAAAACACTAAATACTTCACTATATGCAAGAGGAATGGAATAAAGGATAAACTAAGTGGGAACTCATAGAGATGATGGCGCAGTGGCATCAGTACCTTTAGTTTGATCTTCCTGACAAGTAACTTCACACTCTGAGGAAATTACTAAGTGTTCCAGGAAATCCCACGTAAGTTTTTGATGCCTCAGAATGCACTTAGAAAGTTGATTAGATTAATATAAATTTAAGTGTCAGCCTATGAAGATTGAAACTTAAAAATAAAAAGGGAACAACACAAGAACGCATGAGAGCAAAGTACAGTGATGACTAAGACAAGTAAAGGTACTGCAAAAACTAGGCACAGATCAGTGGATGAGGCTGGATGGTAAAAATCATTACATGTTCAAGTCTAAATATTAAGATCATGAAAAACAGTCTCAGGTATATTTGCAATGGGTTATGAAAGAAGTGCAGGAAGGATATTACATTTACCTGTAGCCCAGGTATAAAGATCAGGCAAAAGGAAGAATTAAGAAAAATGTAAGAAATGTCACTTCTAACACCCTTTAACTCCTGGAATGAGGAGTATGAATTAAAGAACGTGGAGGACAGTGGGAAAAAAATCACTGAACAGTTACACAGGTCATTATGAATCAGAAGAAATAGTGAACCAGATCCAAATAAGGATGCTATGAATGGTTATAGAAACTAAATACAGTCTTGTCAAATGAGTGGTCTACATAGCTTTTAAAACAAAATGCACTGGGCAGAGTAATGAATAATACGAAAGATGTTACATTTGCTAGCTTAAAATAAATGCTAAGGACCCTCTGGGATCTCTTGAATGTTTTGTCTGACCAGACACAATGAAACATTGTCAGTATATTTAAAGAACAGGCCTTGTTCTTGTTGATTATAACTGTATTTATGTGGATATGTGGTAAAATACCAAAATAAAAGTCAATCAAAGTATATATTGTAAAGTATATTTTCTTATGAATTATGACTATAATTTCTCATTTTGTGACATTTTATTACTTCCAATAAGTCAAAGATGTCTATGTCCAGTGTAGGGAAGCACATCTTATCAAGACCAGCATGTTGCAAAAGTACAACCACCATCATAGAGGTGGAGATTTTAGAAGCAGATGTGGACATATCTAAATTCCATATATTAGGGCTGCCTAATTTACAGTGCATAAAAACTCACATGCAGATGGGTGGTGGTAATAGAACCAGAGATTAGACTAATTATGTCTAGAAGCAATATGCGTACTCATTAACCACAAAAATGCCTCAGCTTTCACTGCACAAAAACACATTTTTCTGTTTCAAGGGAATTATGTTCCCTCTGTTCTCTTAACATGGGAAATTGAGGTCTCTGGTCACAAGTTCTTGATCTCATCATAAAATGTGGAACAGAGGACCTGGAATCCCACTTTTCCAGGAACCCGGGGAGCTTTCTGTGTTTTATTTCATACTGTTCTCACAGCAGCTTTGCAAGGTAGATATGTGAAGCCTATTTTACAAGTAGCAAAAAAAAAAAAATGATCTTTACAAGATTTTACTCTTGTATTAATTCATTATGTTTGTGACACACAGTAATTACATTCATCTTGAGGAATTAGTACATATACAAATCACATCTTAGTCGACAAATGTTCACACCATTATTAATTGGAGAATGGAATCACGATAAAGTCTCAAAATTCTAAAATTCTATCATTTTTTCTCAGGAAATTATGTAATTGGTAATTATGTGAAATTATCAAATAATAATTTACTATTCCTTTCTTTCTTTTGTTTCACAAAAGTATTACACAGAATAATAACCAAAGTGGGGAACAATAATTTCCTTTTCCATTTCTTCTCCCATTCCCCAATCATCTGAGGCAGGTTGTCTGGTAAAAACATTCACAATACTTGATTTCAGATCAAAATCTAACCACATAAGCTTTCCACATGTTCTTCTCCAATTTTACACTGTCAAAGATTGCATAGGAGGCCTAATCTAATTAAATCATGTAAGTAAAAGTAGTGGAAAGTTCGAAACAAAAATAAAAATAGTGCATGGATCTACATCGCTACTGTAAAACGTGGCTTGTGAATTGTCTGGACCATGAACTATTATATAAATGTATACATTACATGTAATTGTTCATTATTATATATACATTAAATGTAATAGTTCATGAATATATAACCATTACACATATAGGTAATCTTTGGTGTGCCTTAAATATATTTTAAAGTGGGGTTCTTTAGAATATGCAAAGTAACACTGAAATCTATAACTGTACTAGCATAGTTTGATTACCTGTGTGTTGTCCAGTTTTACTTTTAGAATAATGTGCAATGCTGTCATGTTTTGGCCTCAGGATGGTGAATTCAAGAGTAGTTTGAAATCTATGAAGATGAAATTTCTAGTGGAAATTTTCAGACAAATCTTTTATAGGTCACATTATTTCCACTACAACTGAAGTTGCACAACCAGCAGTGTGAAATAAGTCTTTTCAAGGCAATTACTATTTTTGCTACTTCTTTTTAATTTCAGTCTTCCTCAGATAACAAACAGAAATGCACCTGCATATTTTCTTAGAAACAGTGAAAAGAAAACCCTTCATCAATAGCTACCCGCAAAGGCAAAATAGATATCCCAAACCAGGGCTTGGGTCTGATTAATAAAATTGAATCACTCGTGAATCAGTGGCGAAGTGTCAGGTCCTTGAATAGGTTGGAGGATTTATTCTAATGAAAGAATGGCAATAAAGAAGCATTTACAACTGAAATGGGGATGGAAGTAATTAAGAGCTCCTTTGAAAACAGAAGGATAAATGAAGGAGTTGGGTAAGGCTAGAGTGTTAATAGGAGGGGGAAAACAGCTGCAGACCATTTGTCTTCTTGATTGGCCAACTTTATGGATTTTTTTAAGGCAGTGTTCCACTGAAAACACTATGATAAGCATAAAATTTCTCCAAATAGCGTGACAATGACTTCTGGAATCAGATGTTAAATATAAAAGTAAGACTACATTTAAAAGTCAATGGAAAACAATTTTTTTCATAGTATCAAACTGAATATAATCTTTAAAATTATTAAATGCTACTATACAGATGGAATATCAGCTTGCTCTGCTATGAGAGAGCAAAGTATCAAAAACTGAAATGTTTGAGGGCAAATGATGCTTCACTGATTCCACCTTAGCTGTTTTAACTAGCCTCTGTGGACCAAATAAAATCCTTGTGTTAAAAGTTTTGCCACTGTTTTCTCAACTCTTTATTTGGACATATATATTGAATTGTGTACTTAGTTTACTTTAAATTTGTAAATAGCTAATATTCAAAAAAATCAAAACTTTTCTTAGAAAGGCATACATGTTAAAATCTCCAGAATTTTTTTTTTTTTTAAGTCATGGGAGAATTACTAATGAGCAACCTTTAAGTCACCAAAACCAGATCTGGGCTTGCCTTATGAAGAAAGAAAAAAAAAGTGAAAGAAATGTATTTATTCATGTAAATAAATAACTCAAAGGCAGATTTTTTAGATGATACAGGGTTTAGGGTTTAAAATAATTTTATTAAAATACAATTTTCCTCCCCATTTTAAACTGTCTCTTCAAATCTGACCTTTTTCACTTGTGCAGTGGCGTTGGCTCTCAAGTCACAATTTCAGAGTCATAAGCTTTATTGTTCACATCTAGAAAGAACAGCTAGATTGTCTTTTCTATAAATATAACAGGACAAAAGGAAGGTCTTATTGGCTTTTATTGACTCTTACTGTAATCTCTCTGTCTTTGTCTGAAGGAGCTCCCTTAAAGTGGAGATGGCGACCTCAGTACAGCTTGCCAAATAGGTTCTTAGGTCTCACTGCAGAAAAGAAATTCAGGACATGTCTGTCAGAGGTATAAACAGACTTATCAGACAGAATATATACAGTCGAAGAAAATAGAGTGTGGGTCCTCAGGAGAGAGGCATGCTAATGGTCTGGATCTGGGGATATTCATGTTCTTGGAAAATCTGTGAAATCTGTGAATCTCTGGAAAGTCCAGTCTCAATTTACAGGTGAAGGGCCCAGGCTCAATCTATTGTATTTTTCAAGATGGGTGATCTGTTTTTCCTCAAAACATTCTTTGACATCTTTGAATCTGTTTCTCAGTCTTAACAGGTTCAGTTGTTCCCTTTATCAACTAAGCTAATTTGTGGTTGTATAGTTCCTTTAAGGGATTTTGTGTGTGATGGGTCTGGAAGGAAAAAATAGACCTAGAGCATAAGAAACAGATTTCTGTAAAATACAATTTTAGAATTATAATTTTCCTTGGTTCTTTTTTATGTATCTTTCTTTGATCCTACTTCATTTCCATCTCTAAAATAATTATTTTGGTCATAAGTGTATAATGAAATGATTGAGGAGCTTTAGCTCATATCTACCACACCTGAGCTAATGACAACTCCTGGAATCAAACAACAAATATAAGCACTGAGATAATCTATAGTGAACACATTTGCTGAGAATGGTGACACTGGGTGGATCCATAGAGAAAGATGTTTGGCTCATTTATCAGAAAGAGTACATGTGTTTTGTATGCATGAATAAACTTGTCTTCAGTAAATAAATAAATAAATAAATAAATAAATAAATAAATAAGTTACTGAGGCCATATTGGGGAATAACTCCAAATTATGCATGATAGAGTATGTGATGGGAGATATTAAAGTTGAAATAGTAGCTTGGGTCATACTGTGGACAGGCTTGAATACTACTCAGATAGAGAGCTAAGTTAGATAGATACTAATATGCAGTCAGAGTGGGATTGGACCTAAGGAATTCAGCACAAAAAAGTAAAGACATCAGAATTGTGACTGGAGGCAAATCTGAGGACTACAGTCCTCAGGGTAGGCATGATTTAGGCCTGTTGGATAAATAGCAATTTGAGATTATATTGTAATTAGCACCACTTGGTCCAGTGGGCCCAGATTAGCATCTTAGTCATAGGTGGATGACCAGAACATCTGGACCCATACTCCCTTGTTTTTCCAAGAATTCCTTTGATTTTTCCATATACCTTTGTTATATAACTCTTTTCCCTCCTGGATTAATGTTAGCTAAGTAACTACAGTATATTGTACTTGTAATCCTGCAGGTTGATTCTAGTTTGACCCACGTTGTACCCATATTGTGATTTTGCTGTATAAATTACCTTTGGCTACATACTCGGGACCCCTCCTGGAAATCCAGGAGCTATTTTTCTACTTATTTCCAATAAAACCTTCCTAACTTCCTCCTTTGGTTTATAACTTCATTCTTTTATGTTGTGAGACGGTGAACTCAGCACATTTGTCATCTAACAAGTCAGGATTTGTATTTTTCCCATATCAGTATTATAGGTAGACAATATGAAGATTTTGAGCAGAAGAGTATTCTGTATATTAGGTACTTCCTCCTAATTGGTATTAAAATACATAACAATGAAGACTAAAGGTTAAATGCAGTTACCCTGTGCCTTGGATATATTTTATATGTTATATTTTTGCCCTTGTGTAATGAATTAGAATAGATACTTAAAAGAAAATAAGTCTCAGAGAAATTACATAGTTTCTTTTAGCTTATGAGAATATAAAAGTTAACCATTCCTTACCATGTACTCCTGAAGCACTCTGAAGGGATCCCCAGTTTCATTCCTATCAATATTAACTCGCACACAGAAAATAGTTTAAGGCAGAGGGCTAAGATTAATTGGGACACAATTACCTAAAGAAACAAAGACATTTCTTTTAGAAATCTTGGAATTTATCTTGGCATTAAAATAGCCTTCTATATATACTAAGAGCATTTTATAAACCTTGTTTTCAAGACAAAAGGTTTTCAGAACACTTTCTTTACTTAGAAGTTCTTAAAGACAGCAGAAGCTTTTAATCTAAACTGATTTGCTCCCTTATTTTTAAACAAGGAGGGACATAGTCTCCAGACACAGATCCATAGAGACTATTTCCTAGGCTTTCCCAAGGCTGAATTACATTGTCTGTGTATCCCAAGACTTCAGTTTCCATTTATTTTATTATTCTTATTTTTCTAGTAACCCAATTGTTACTGGCTAGCTCCTTCTAAAAGTGACTCACCTAATAAACCTCACCAGGTTTTGTGGTGCTTGCATTTCTTTCTGGAGTTGGATTCCAAGTTCTTCTCATATTGAACAACTAATTGAGTTAAACAAAAAAATGGTAATGAAGTTTATTTGAAAAAGTAAAAGTAATGAGTGAGGGTAAAACTGGCTCTACAGAATGAGCTTGAGCTGAGTAAAAGAGGAAAAAACAAGATAAAAGTATAACCTGAAGGACACAGAGTGGGCTACCCTGAGGAAAGCCATGATAGCAAACTCATCTTGGCATCTGTGTCCTTTTATGTCATCCACAGCTCCAAGAAACCAATGAGAACTTCTATGTATGGAGTGCTGAGAAAGGGTGCTAGAATCTTACCCTACAGGCTGACATCAGGACCAGGCCACCCTATTGAAAATAGGCTTGAGTTTTGTGAGAAGGCCACATGGTGGGCTTCGGAACTGTTCTGCGTATGTGTCCCAGGCAGCTTTGCCATGCCTTATCTCCTATTTCACAATTGCTTCATTTTATAATTATAATCATAATCATAATCTTATAGTATTATATTTATTGTACCTATTAAGTACATTTTTTTATTTAGTTGCAATTTTAGTTGTCAGGAAATTTTTGTTGCATGAATATTTGATGGCTGAAAGAAATATTTCTCTCTGTGATGTTTTAGTTAACATTTACTTTGTTTTTTAACATAGAATTGGAGGCTAGTGAAACAGTTAATTTTGTACAAATTGAAACTCAGTGTCTCATGGAGTCAAAGAATGAAATTGTGGACAAAAGGAGGAAATTAGGAGAGTATTCACTGGAACTATGTAATAAGACGAAAAATAGTTCTTGAATATCCAGCAGGAGGGGATTCTGAAAGTGGAATTTTTTCAGCATATTTTCTTTGTTTGGTCTTCTATAGATAAGCAAATCATGGAAAGTTGTTTTAAACAAGTGTTTCTGTGGGTTTAAGATCTAAAGAAAATTAGTCGTTTAACTTGGTTGGTTCAAAGGAAACCTAGTTCAAAGGCAACTGGTTATTGTGGTTTTTTACATTTTTCAAAGTCCAGCTTAAAATAAGGGAGGTGCTGTCAGCCGATTTAACATACTCTAAGACCCTTCTTCCTGGGAGGAGGGGTTCTTATCTATCCATTTTTATTTTAACTTCTATCCTTCCCATATTTTCTTTTACATTTCTTATCTAGCTTGATGACTTAATTAACTTGGTGTGTCTGTTATTTTCTTTTTACCCAGCCAACTCTACCTTATGCTGTCCTTTTACTGGCTGCTTATAGGACAACTGTCTGTTACATTCTATCGCACTATTATAAACAAAATTTTGCCAAGACTTCAGTACAAGTATAATTGTTTCTTAATTACATATAGTAATTTTGTAAATCTGATTTTCTTTTGGAGTTTTATTTTCCTGTTTCTTGTTTTCCCTTTTTAGAGTTCAATTGGATTGATCTGAGTTTTCATTTAAGTTGCATGTTTTTCATTTCTTTGGTCTAATGGAGTTATTGAGAAGCTATTTATTTCTCTGTTTTTAAATTTTAGGAACTACGCCTAGTCAATGTAAATTTTTCAGCACAGAAACAAATTCAGGTTGAACATATGTTTTTGCTGATGAAGCATCAATTTCCAGAAACCAAAAATAAGAATAAAAATACTATTTTGTTATAGGTTTGTACTGTTCTTATTTTTTGTTTTGCATATGTGTGGTACTATGGATGAAACCCAACAGCTTTCACACTGAGCTATAATACTAGAGTATTTTGCTATCTTTTTTTTTTTAATTAATTTTGAGACAGGGACTCCCTAAGTTGGAGAGGTTGGACTGAAACTTGTGATCCTCATGCCTCTGCTTCCCAGAGTGCTGGGATTTTAAGGTAATGTTTTTAGAGCACTCAGAATGGATTTGGCATATGTTAGATTCTCCACAAGTGGGACATACTGCATTATAGTACCCTAAAATGTTAAAGAATAATGAAAAATATTTTGGAGGTTATTTTGTTTCCATGTTTTATATTTCCAAAGATAGTAGTAAAGTAGGATTAAATTTATTTCTGTAAGGCAAACCAATTATTTCATGGGAGTTATCCATTTTAAATAAAATACAAAACTTCACATATTACTTTATAAAGTTACTGTCGGTTTAGAAGATTCGGTGAAAAAACATATAATATAGTTCTGTTATAGTGGAATTTGTGTTTAGATGGGTGGCAACTATGTAAGAAAAAGAAACTTAAAGTGGTCCATTTTCAGGATGAAATAGTTAATTCTGAGCATAAAATCACTTGTAGTAAAAATGATCCAATTGCCTGACAATGGTCATGCATTTAGCGGCTCTCAAACAAATGGGACTTCGTGGAGGAGTAAACTAGGAAGAAAACTTTAGTTAAGAAAAAAAAATGTTGGAATGATAGCTAAGGCTAAGTAGAAACATAGTAATCACAAGGTCCAACATTCTTGAACAGGAACATTGTCTTCTCAAAAAATCTCACAGTAAACAACAGACACTATTATGAAGAAATTCAGTCTCAAATTGGGAGGAGGACCAGCAAACTCATAGGTGGCATGAGGGAAGATTGTGTACTCAGCCAGTGAGCAAAGTATGAAGGAACCTCTGCACCAGAGTTTTAGATTGCGGGTTTTGACCTCCCTGAGTGTGCTTGTCCAGCAGAACCCCAGCCTTGCAAGACTGAATTAAACAAAAGCACATTTTCACTGCTCTTCTTTCCTCTGAAGTCCATTCTTTGAGTTTGGACAAGTGAATGCGTTTCTCACAATTTTTACTGAAGGAAGCAAAGAAACGAACAATATGCTTTCAGATACTGACATGAGTATGGGAAGAGCAAGAGCCATATGATGCTTTATCATAAAAATCATGTGATGCTTCATCTTCTCCCCTGTGAGAAGAGCAAAGAGCTCCGGAAAAAGTGCATTTGCTTAGAGTCCTTGATGTGCTGAGACCCCAATAGAAAATGAGCCTGCAGTACTGGGGAGAGGGGACAGAAAACAGCTAGGATAATGTCTGAGGTGTACTGAGAAACTAGCAGGCGTGGAAAGTACCATAAGAAGCCTTAAGAGGGATTTGAAACAGAATACTATGATACACTTCCTAAGACGAATTAGGAAGTTATGAAGAAAATGAAAAGGAAAGAAATGAGAGCAGATAGCCAGTGACCACTTGGAATACTTTTGCAGTGATCCAAAGAAAGAAGGTATAGCTGAGATGAGTTGTTGAAATAGACAAGAGGAATGAGAGAGAGAACAGAGTCAAGCATCACTGCAAGAATTTCAGTTTCAGTGATCAGAAGGGCAGTGGCCATTTTCTTAGTAGCAGTAAACTTGATAATATGCACCTATTTATATCAGTATGAATTATCAACAAATAAAAATAGCTGCTTTAGATAAGCTTAATACAATAAATTGAATCTTATTTTTACTACTTGCCACAGCAATATGGTTGTTGGATTAGTGTGTGTATTGTTGAAATTGCCAAAAACTGCCATGTACCGTTTGCCTAAATGTTGCAATCCATTTTACATTAAACATACTTAACCTTTACATACCATTTCATTAGACTTACATTGGAAACTCATTATTTAAATTCTTCAGTTCCACTCATTCATTTGAGTATTTACTGAGGACCTGTACTGTGCCAGGCATTGTGCATACTGGAGAAGTAAATATGTCACTAAAAATTAGAGCTTCCATTCTAAAATGAAGAGAAAAAGCACAGCATTAACTTGATAAATAAGTGTGCTATATATTATCTTAGAAAGTGATAACTACAATACAGTGATGTAAAAAGGATAAGGGAGAAAGAATATAGTTTTAAAACTCTGTTCAATAGTATAAATTTACTCTCTAGCAGAGTTCTGCTCCTTAGAATAATCAACGTATTTGAAGTTTTGTTTCTTTTATCCTAAATGGTATTGCTTATATTTTGAAATGCAAAGTCTAGACATTCTACCTTTAGCTCATCTTTCCTTCTTTCCTTCCTCCCTCCCTTCCTTCCTCTCTCTCTCTCTTCTCTTTTGTCTCTGTCTGTCTGTCTCTCTTTCTCTCTCTACCCCTGTCTCTATCTCTGTCTCTTTTATGGCACTGTGTATTGAACCTCCCTTCCCCCCCCTTTTTGTTTCTGTCTGTCTGTCTGTCTTTCTCTCTCTATCCCTGTCTCTATCTCTGTCTCTTTTATGGCACTGTGTATGAACCTGGGCCTTTTGCACTGAGTTACATTCCCAGTCCTTTTTTTAAATAATTTTTTTTTTTTTTTTTTGTGACAGAGATTTCTTAAATTGCTAAGATTCCCAGGTTGAACTCAAACTTACAATCCTCCTGCCTCACTCTCTCAGAGGGCAGGGATTACAGATGTGTCCCCCACAGCCAAGTCCTTCTGCTGTTTCTGAAGGTTCTAGGATACACTAAAGCAGCCTGAGTAGGGCAGAGAAAATGCTCAGTCTATTTTTGTTGATGACCGCAGTGGCTTTTCAAAATGCCTCAAGAGGGTACACACCTCAGCTGTACGATGTCCCTGAAAGTAGCCCTCTCCTAAAAGCTAATTAATCTAACAGAAATAGAATGGCTGGGCCTGCAAATGCCCAATGGGAATATCAAAGAATATCAAAACAAGAGTAACCGAGGCATTCTAAAGATTTGCAGGGGCATTCAGTTACCAACTTTTAAAACATCTTTTTTTCAAGAACCCCTGGAGAGGCACCTGCAAGTCCCTAGTGATTAAACCTGAACTCACTTCAGTTACTAGACACATTGCTCCATGATTAGATGAGCCCCTAGGATGAGCAATTACCCATGTCAGAATAGGGCATGCCCTCTATCAGGAGGAGCAAATATCTCATAAGAACTGGACTGCATCTTCAAACTATAAAGGCTTCTCTCAAGCCACCTCCCAAAACCAGGTCTAAGGTACAGATCAAGCAGAACAGTTTACCTAGGATTGCCTATGCTGCCAGCTCGGCAAACCCCCAGCTATGCAAACCCCTAAACTTTGCCTTTCTTCTCTTTTTCTATAAAACCTCAAAGTTCCTGTCAGCCCTTTGAAGATAGATTTTAATGCTCTATCTCTGTCCGTCCCATTGAGACCAGCAAATATAGACCTAATAGACAGTTAACGCATTTATGCCAAAGGTTGCAATTTCTTGAATTTTTACATGAAATCTGTATACGTTACCTAGAAAAATTCAAGGAACAAGAATTTGAAGAGAAATTTCTATCATGCTGCATTGTTATGTGCATTCCAAAACTGGAACTCTAGGCTCGAAGGATCAAGAGCAATCACCCTAGTAAGCTGAGACCAGCTCCAAGAAGCTGCAGTGCAAAGGAAGCCTGTGCTCCTGCCCTCCCACCCTCAGAAGCCTAGCTGAAAATAACAATCACATTGTTTCAAAGGATAAGGGCCTGGGTAACATGAGATAAGCTCTGGAAAGTTGGAGTGCAAGGAAAACTGCCCTCCTGAAGTCAGAGGCCCTGCAAAAGTTGCAAACACATTGTTTGATTTCTATGCACCTATAATTGCCCACCAAAATCTACATATCAACCCCCAAACTTTGGGACATCTTTGGCATTCTGTCCCGGAGTCCCTCTCAGTTAGTAAGAGATTTTCTTTGTCCTTTCTAATAAACTATACATGATTTGATCTACACTGTCATTCGTGGACTTCATTGTCCGTTGTCTTCAGAATAAGAATCATGAGGGAAAAGAACACTGTAACATCATCATGGCCATACTAATTAAATATATTTTCTGTCCTTCACTGCTGTTCCTCTCCTTGATTGGTGCCCTGAGATAATTGACCAAACTTGCTCTGTTGAAAGCCCTAGAGTCAAAGTTTTTGCCTTGAAACTCCAGTAAGAAATCAACTATCCCGCATTCACTGAGCCTTTTCCTTTACATTAACTTTTTTCTATGTGATTTATAAATGCATTTAATTGTACATGAAACTGTATCTTTTATAATCATGAACCCCAAGATAACACACCTACCAAATAGGCCCAGTCAGAGTTGTAACCTGAGAATACTAATTCCAGAATTCACTTAGAATAAGATGAGTTACTTATCAGACTTCCTTAAAAGTATAGATCAAAATAATCACTTTATTTTTTTGTTTATTTATTTTTTATTGGTACCAGGGATCAAACTCACAATCTCACATCTGCCAAGCAGGCACTTAAGCCACAGAGCCAAACTTCCGGTCTTATTTTTTCAAGACATGGCTGCACTATGTAGTTCAGGCCAACCTTGCTCACGTTGTAGCCCAAGCCAGCCTCAAGCACGCAATGCTCCACCCACCTCAGCCTCTGGAGTGCTGGGATTAAAGACTTGCACCACCATGCCCAGAAGGGAGGGAGGATAATCTCTTTAGTCTAACCAATCTCAACCCATACTGGGGAACCTCCAAAATTTAATATTCTACTTACATGCCCTAGTTATAATATGTATGGAGGGAATGCCAACATTTCAGATATACTATCTGTTTTATAAAATGTTTCCAAGGTTTTCGGGATAGTCCCCACAGTTGCCTTCCTTTTATGTTACCATGAAGGACCATTACTATCTCAACTTGCAGTACCAGTGTTGAGAAGGCCCTGCCATTCCATGTGCAGGACTAGGCAGCAGGAATTTGCCTCTGCAGTTAAGCTGCCTGCCTGGTGAATTTCCTAAAATAATGAGATTCCTTGGATCTCAATAACTTTTTTTTAAAAATACTAAATCAAGTTCTTTTGCTAAAGAGAGAAAGCAAGTAAGAAAAAATAAATATTATACTTAATCATCAACCACACATATTCGTACGTAGATACACACACATTGGAAAATTAAAAAGATTTTCAATCTAAGGTAATACTGTGTTTAGATCACAAAACAAGGTATCTTAAAATATAAGAAAAAACTAAATTTTAAGTTTTTTAGTTCAGCGGCACAAGTACCTGCCTGACAAGCACGAGGTCGTGAGTTTGATCCCTGGTACCAAAAAAAAAATTTTTTTTTAAAATGTTTACCTTATTTTTCAGTCATACTTTGTGTGTTACTAAATCTGTTTTTTTTCCCCCCAAGGGCTATAGATTTCAGACACATTGTTTTCATGCTGTTATGTGACTTCCACAAAGGAGATATTTTGGAAAACTAAAGGAACCATAAAACGTAATTCTAAAATAATCATTAACCTGACTTTATGTAGAACATACAAAATATTGTTTTAAAAAAGCTTTTTTCAATTAAAACAATGAAATAGAGAAGTCAAATATCTTTCCTAATGACATTCAGTTTAGAAACTTAAAATCGAGTTTAAGCTCAGTTTTCTAATTCAATGTTTACTATTCTAATAAAATTCTTAGTTTCAGAAAGAAGCACTTTATTGTTGAGATATTTTTCTGAAAACCTTGTTTAATAGAACCTAACAGGTCTCCAATGTAAAGTAAAATTACTTATAAAGAGGAACAGGAAGAACAGAAATATCTTTATGCTTTCATACAGGTATAAATTCAGGAGAATTATGTCACTGCAAAATATTATCGTATCTAAAAATTTTTGTCAAATAGAATATTACTCTGCATTTAAATTTGTGTAAAACCTTTTTCCTTTGATGAAAAACAATGACCTAAATGATAGTACATTTAGGAGATGTATACAAAATATTATTGGTGTTCTTGGATTGGTATCATTAATGTTTAAAATAAAATGTAAATTTATCTTAAAAATAGTTTAGAAAATGAGATAAATTTCAAATCTAACTAAAAGACAGATTATTAAACTTTGTATATGAATGTGAGTACAATTTAGTAATTGTCTTTGACTCACT
This sequence comes from Dasyprocta punctata, assembly GCA_004363535.1. Classification (NCBI taxonomy): domain Eukaryota; kingdom Metazoa; phylum Chordata; class Mammalia; order Rodentia; family Dasyproctidae; genus Dasyprocta; species Dasyprocta punctata. Next base: position 50,388 of record RJWM01003244.1, on the reverse strand, counting down.
GAAAATTTATAATTGACTATAATGTCCTAAGAATTCCATTTTCTCTGTAAACTTTTAGAATTATTAGCTCTCTTGGACACATTTCCTGTACTAGGGTCAATCTGAAGAAAAAGTTAATGGACAGGCATTTTGTATTGTGCCAATTTAACAACAGGTGAAACAATCAGATAATGAGAATATTCAAGTAGTGAAAGTGAAAGGAAGTATGAAGTGAACTATCAACAATATAACTGCTGTCTCTTTTGACATTTCCAATTCTTAGACTCAAGGGGGCACCAATTAATACCTGAAAATAAAATTTAAAGCTCCACTTAAAGGATATTATATGGTAATGAAAAGACCTGTTACAGAGCCCAGAAAACCAGTAGCCTCATGACCCAAAACAAGATGATTGCCATTATCCTGATATTACATCTCATGCAATTAACAGAAGTGCCAATTAGTCGCTAGAAATGGCAAAGCAGGTATACTTTCAGCTGTTAAATAGCTGAATGAATTGGAAAAGCCAGAGAAAGAGGTGACAAATTGTAGCACAAAGCTGCATAAAGCAGATTTGGGCATAAAACAGATTCTTATTCTAATTTAAAATGAAGTAACTGGAAATGAACTATTTCAACAATTCTGTTTGGTTTTTAAGTTCTCTGGTAACATTCTATAAACCTACATTTCTATGGTTTACTTATTCTTGTATATTGCAACCTTGTTTTAAAAAATGGCAATTAACTTCTGCTGTGTGAGTTTGGTTTCTGTTTTCCAAAGGATAATACAACTCTATGGTGGAGCAATTATATATTGAAACTAAAAAAATAGCCAAAGCATGGTAGACTATTATCACATCATATTATAATCTTACAGATTATAATTTTGTGAGGGCATATAAATCAAGGTAGGTCAACTGCTACTTTGAAACAATCACTAATTTCAGTGATTATTATATTAAAAATTTATTTCTCACTCATATCATAGTCCAATGTAAGGATAAATCGAGGTGTCTTTAAACAATGAAAAAGTATTGCCAATTAATTTAGATACAAAGAAAAAGTCAAGAATGGCTACATCTCTTGGATTTTCTAACTTTGGGGAAGGAAATATTAACTAGTGAGATGAAGAAAATATAATCAGCCCAAGAATTCTAACTTATCCATTCTGGAATCAAAATATTATATTTACAAAATTAACAAAATATTTCATCGGAAGGTTCCCAAATGGATACTAACCGTAATTATTAATACGCTCACCGGCAGGGAGGTTCAAGGGGTGATTTCTTCCTAATAGTGGGCTTAATTTTGCAATCACACTAAGGAGCAATTTATTAAGGAAATTCTTAGGGGAACATCATGATACCTGATACAGTAGAACGTAAGCTGGCTATATCTCTGGTGGCCATAGAGAAAATTATACTTCACAATGAAATCTTGCAGTATCTTTTCTATATTAGGGAGACCTCCAACATAGCATGTAAGGTTTAGAAACAGTTAGCCAATTATGTGCAAAGAAATAAAACTGAAGAAAGCCATAAAGTCAAAGGATGTTTGGAGTTCATCACAAAAATGTCTTTTGACTTGGGAATTCGGTAGTTCATTTGGGAGGGACAAAATAGGTCTTTCAAATAATTTTTGTATTAAAGACATTTTTCTTTTACACCAAGAAAGTAGTTTTCCATTCCCATGCTTTATGATTTAAAGCAAAATCTACAAGTTCATGCTTTCTTTTTTTGGGAGGGGGTTGGGGATGTATGGTCATGAGCAGTATTAATAAAATTCTCCATTCTGTAAATATGATAGAATCATAGAATCCTTAAAGAGTAAAAACAAGGAATTTTTAAAACTAAATGTTTTACCAAAGTCATTGTACCACTTAGAACTAAGAAATGTGTTGATTCTAAATGTGAAGTAGAAAAAATTTCCTTTGCTTACAGTAAAATTGTTTTAGTTTGAAACTTTTAGCTATTAAATCTTGTTTCTAATATGTGTAGCTACATGGAACATACTTGACAATCTTATACATACCAACTATGGCAAGTTTATATACTATATATTAACAGGTGAAAAATTATTATGCATCTTATCCTAAATTGTCTCACAAATAATCCCGATTTCAATTTTTAAATATGGATTTTCTGAACAATTAAAAATATTGTATATAAACTGGGCATGGTGGTGCACTCCTATAATCCCAGCCCTCAGGAAGCATGAGGCAGGAGATCATTGCAAATTTGAGACCAGCCTGGGCTACAAAGTGAGCACAAGGTCAACCTGAACTGCCTAGTGAGACCCTGTCTCAAAAAGACCAAAAAAAAAAATATATATATATATATAGTATATAGATTACATAATAAATATTTGCTTGTTTAAAAATCATTGTATATTTTACTTAACTTCTGTAAAAGTCATAGTGGATTACAACACAACCAAATCATTTTTATCCTCAAATTTGTCATTGTTTCAGATTTTCAAAGAACCATGTCCTGACTATAGATTTTTTTTGTTACACACTTCCTTTCTATTTCATTTAATTTTGCTCCTATTTTTATTTTGCTATCTTTCTATTTTATTAAGATTTTGGTATTGCTGGTCTTTACCTAACATCTTAAGTTAGATAGATCTCATGTTATGTATTTTCTAGTAGCTTTAAATTTTGTAAAGTTCACTTTGGCTAATTGTTTATTAGGGTTTCATAAATTTAGATGTCACATCTGCTCCATACATTAACATTTTTTATTATATTTTTTTCACTGTGAATTATTTTAGTCAGAGCAGGTGTTCTGCATTTATGTTAGTCTCATGAAATTTGTTGACTACTCCTCTATGGTCTAGCATGTAGCCAGTTTTCATAAATATTTTGTACATTCTTCAAATGCAATTGTGGTCTTTGCATATAATGATCTATTCATGTTTATTGCACTAAGCTTGTTGTTTAATTGTACTGCTCAAATACTGTACATTATTCTCTTCTCTTTTTCCTCTTCTTTCCTACTCTCCTCTTGAATTTTCTATCTCCAAAGGCACAAAGAGCAAGATTATTTCTTGCTCCCTCAGCAATATTTTATGCCCATATCTTCTGTTATTCACACCTTATAGGATAGATTTTAGATTTTCTTCTATTTGTGTTCCATGGAGTTTTGAAAACTGAATTCAATTACAGAGCATTAAGAAATTTTCTCAAGATGAAAGTCACTTGGTTCTTTGCTCCATTTTGTTTTTGGTTATAAAGATTTCTAACTATATTGCTTGCACACTAATTACTTTTCAAAGGATTTTTTTATATTTTTCACCAGAATTTTTGAGCCGTTTATTTAGGAAAATTATTTGAAATACTGTGCATAAAATATGTAGTTTGATACACTACCAGAAAGAAAATGGGAAAGACAAGAACTTCAGGATGAAATTAAATTTATTGTTTTTTAAACCAAGAGGTATAAAATATAGAAACTACTTTTATTTGGAAGAAACTAGTCTTTTTGTGAAATATAGAAACTATATATTTTGTGAATTAAACTAAATACATAGTGACGTGATGGAAAATGCAATGGATTCATTTAGTTAAAAATAAAACTTTAACTGATATCCACAGGATCATGCTGATATAAAACAGCAGACCTTCATTTTGTTGTTGTTGCTGCTGTTGTCATTTTTGTTGCTGCTACTGCCGCTGTTGTTATTTAACCATAGAAAAAAATGCAGGATCAGCCAGCAGCTTGAAACATTATCAATTAAATTTTCTCATTAGCTATATTTGGTTCCTTAATTGGCCTTTTTGACTGTGTAATTTCAAGTGATAATTATTTGTGGCACTAGCCCATTCCTTTATCAATGTTATCTCTTAATTAATTCAAGAAATTGACTTAACATTTTTTCCCATCTTCAGACACAGAAGTAATTTGTGAGTTACCATTCCTCAGATAGCACAGTCAGCAGCACTTTGAAAAATGACAGTAGAAAAGTTCAATCTTATGGATTTAAACCACAACAGCATTGATAATAATCTTACAGAAGCCCTGCTAAGGAAAGATTGTACGTATTTGCTGGGAAGCTGAAAAACACAGAGTATAGACCAGATAATGAGAGAAACATGAAAAAGCAGAAAAGATTAATTTATCTTCAAGAGAGAACTCTCCAAGTTCAAGAAACACATAGTTGTAACTGGCTAAAACACTGTGCTTGTGAGAGATATTTTTGTTTCAACTGAAAGAGAGCAATCTTTCACCAATTCTTGGTGCATCAGTAATTCCTATTGAATTGTTCAGGATTACAGAAAGAAGGAAGGAATGATTCACTGCTCAGCGCTTTTCTAAATTTAAGTAGAATTTCCACTCCTCAAAGTCAGAATGAACTATTGAGGAAAAAAAGAATAGTTACCCAGGAAAAGCAGGTAGGAAGTTATACTTCAGTTACCATAACTTTGAGTCCTAACTTTGAAACTAGCTAGCACTTTATTTATTTAAACAAAAAGGAAACACCTTTCTAAGGCCAACACACTCTTGCAAATCATGACTGATGTTTCTTTCCTTATGCCTACTCTGAGTAACTTTGCAGGAAACCAAATACTATAAGAGACAGAAAAGTTTAGCTCATTGCTAAATTGGAAATAGAAAGAAGCCTAGGGGTTTCCTCACGGGAAGATCTTAGGGATCACTGTTTCTGAGTTGTACTTACTGAGGTAAAGGAAGCAGCCCAGGCTGCTGCGGACTATTCAAAAATATACCTCAGAGTGTGTAAAGAGTCAGGAAGACTTCAGATTTCCTCCTCAGAATAGGAAGCCTACAAAATCAAATAACAGTATGTGTGTGTAAGTATGCAAGATAGGTATCTATACTACTAATTCTCTGTTAATTTATCCGAAGGAATAGTTTGTGTTGTCATTATTTGATTGTCTGATCATTTTTTATGCCTAGATCTCATAACTTGGGCAACTACTTCTAAGATAACAATTTGTAATATATTGACTAGTATTAATTTCTTACTGTGTTTTTTGAAATTCTATATTACTTCTACCTTTTTTCTGTTTTGCTTTTTTAAAATAAAAAATATTTTCACTGATTCTATTGCATTATTTCATATAAAATTATTTCCTGTGTTAATAATGATAAATTCTAGCTTTGTTTTCTAGTGAGAATACATAATTTTCTTTTATGTATTATACTAAATCTTTTCCTCATTGTTCAGGTTTTGTTGTATTCCTTCTTGACGAAAATTTTTCTTGACTATCAACTTCACACGGGACATTAGAATTTGATTTAAGACTTATATTACAAGTTTACAGTAAATATTTTTGTTATTTTATTTTGTAGGTTTGCTTTCATAGTTACATACTACCACTTGCTCTACAAAATGTCCTCAGTTTTACATAAATTTTTAAACCTCCTTCGCATGATCTTACCCTGATTTTTCGATAAAAAAGTTGTTACCACTTAACATTATTTATTTGTTTCTGTATCATTAGTTTTCCTTTTGTTTCTTATAAAATTTTCAAACCCTGCTGGGGTTGCTAACTGCAAAGGTTAAATAAAATTTAATTTGCAAAATTTCATGTCTGAGAAACCACTGTCAAATTGTTAAATTCTTTAACAGACAATTTTATCCTCTACTTTGTTGTTCTTTATTAACCATATGCACAATTTAAGGCCTTTCAAGGCCTTAATTTTCCTCTCTGACTGGGATGTGAAGAAGAGCAGTATGAAATTAGTGGGCCAACATCCTGAAAGATTACTCCAACTACTCTATACACATAATTAGAACTAATTGAATTAGTACCACTGCTAGCAAAGAAGTAAAATCAATATTATAATTAAAACTACTTTTCTGTATAATTGGATTTTCAAATGAAACCTGAAAAAGAGGGAGGAGTAGGAAGTGATTCTTATGTATAGATGTAATTAATATTTGTATTAAGTTTTTATCTTTAAAATGATTCTGCAGGAATGTGTGGCAATATCCTCAACTTCATTAGCCTGAGCCAATTGCAGAATTCCTGGCTCTAATCCCTAAAGAAAACATTCTTATACCGAAAGTCTGTCTTCATGTTGCTGCTGAGCTGTCTGACCAACTGTCTTACTTTGTGCTTTAAATATTTCATTCAGATGAAACTTTCAGGTTCAGGAACCATTTTGTTGAAAGCGTTTGTTAAAAATTTTCACTAGAGATTTATTTTTCTATGGATCAAGAGCTATCAAACTAAACAGGACTGGGCACTTGATGTCCTAGTTCTTTCCCTAGAATTCATCAACTCCTTTAAATACTTTTAGCCACAATACCATAGATAAGATGGACTTCCTTTTTATATTGTGATTGTGAATGAGGCTCACAATTTATTCAGAAATAGTGACATGATTCAGACCACACCGAGAGTACCATTTTATATGACTCTTTCCTTAGAATTTAGTGAATTCTGAAGTTAAATAAACTGACATTTAGAGTCAATTTCTTATGTCAGGAAAAGGGTTAGGTTCTGGGTGAGAAGGTAAGAGGTTACATAGATTAGATGTACTCTGTAAAAGTTCTCTTTATTTGGAAATAGTGTTTATATATACAAAAAGAAAAGAAACAAAACCAGGCAGTGTAAGTTATATGCCAAATGATTGTCATAGATCTGTAAACCTGCAAATGTAGAGATAGTCTTGAAAAAGTTAGAAGACCTAATGCAAAACACACATGTACACACACACACACACATATACACACATAAAGTCTAATTATTATGTTCTCTGAACACAAACAATCTCTCTAGGCCTTAATTTTCTCCTTTGTTGGATGAAAATATTGAACCAGATTAACATATCCCTTTGAATTCTAATATTTAATTTGGTCAGAAAAGGAAGATCATGCTCTAGATAATGAGCTCATGAATGATTATATGAGGACATGTGTACGTGCGCTAAACCCTGACAGAATAAGATGTTCATATCAGACAAGAGATAAAAAGAGAGACAACTATGAGCAAAGGAAGAGTTACCATGATGTTTGTTCACTTTTGTGTCCTCAGCACAGGCCACAGAACGTGACACACAAAAAATAGTGCATAACACTATTTATGGAATAAGTGAATGCACAGAGAGATGCTCCCATTGCTTACAAATGGGGTGACATCTGAAAGGTTACATTCTGCATTCAATTAAAAACTCCTAAGAATAGAAACTAAACAGTCAAAGAAACAAGAGTCATTTTTATGTTTACAGGTTTTATGGAAAATTTCTTCAGTGGATTATAATGGATAAAACTAAAAATTGAACATTTCTTTAAGTTTTTCTCTCTAGTTCACATACCAAGCAAACAATTTGAAATTCCCAAGGTTGCGTAATTAATAAATGACAATATCCAGAAAGAACATATGATATTTCTTCAACGAGACCAGTTTCTAGCCAACACAGATGTTCCAAAAGTGCTTTTGAACATGACTGTAATATGTACTTGATTTTTCCTTACTCCCCACCCTGTCCCTCCACCATGCCCTTGAGTTGCATCTCTATTGCAGTTTTTCAGCTCTTTATCCTTCAGAAAAATCCTCACTTACAGTATAGATATATTTTGAAATGCCTCCAATGGCCAGGTTCTTCTGGCCACCTATTGTCACTATTGAAATCCTAGTGCTCGTCGTACCTTCTTTCTTCTCTGATTATACCTTGCATGCATTCTTAACTAGTTATCTACAAGATCAATTTTGGATGCTAGAGGAAGCTGCACTTTGACTTCCTCTGAGTTTGCTAAAGTTCTAGTGTCTAAAATAAAAAATACCCTGCAAGGACATCTTTCTTACATATCACTTCTTGGCAGCAGAAAAATTGTTTCTCTATAGTTTTCTCTTTGAATTTTATGTTGGATCAGTTTTTAACTAGAAGACCATTCTCTTTTGAGTAATATTTTTTCAATGTGTCACACCTTGAGATTTATTGCACTAATACATCATCAGAGTGGCAGCTGGCCCTGATGATGTATAGCTTAATACATCATCAAAGCAATTTGTCATTCAGGTTACATATTACAGAGGGGTGTTAGTGCTTGTATTTTAAAAATATATATTTTTGTGCTTACAATAAATACAAGCGTGTTTCAGAGAATTTATAAATTTCTTAGACCTGTTCCAGATCCAGATGGCCACTGAAATTAGCATTGGTTTCCAATAAGAGCCCTGATCCTTCTCTGTATTTTTTAAACATTTTTTGAATAATAGGAAATTTGTGCCCTTGATAAGGAATCAAAATGTACAAATATCTACAACAAAGAATTCCTCTTCTCCTTATCTGGCAGTTATCTATACCCCTCTGTAGAGGGGAAAACTTACTGTTTTAAAGATACTTTAAAAATGTAAATGTATCTTTGCATATATCATTTTTACTTTTAAATGTAACAGAGATTTGCATAATTTTTCCAGTTGTTGGTATAAAATCAAAACTTTATATATAGACACATATTCATATTTATCTTATTCTTTCCGGTGACCACATACTATTCTATTTTAAGATGTTTGATCTATTTAAAGAATACTTACATATTATTTTGGTTCCAGTATTTGCCTCTAATGAGCATTGTTATAATAGATTCTCACACAAACTTTGTAATATGAACATGCTAGGGTAAGTCTTTTATGTATGCTAATTTTTGTAATTATTACTGAAATGAATACAATAAAGTTTTTAGTGTTTACACTCCTGTCGTAAGGTGCAAATGTTTCACATTGGTGGGTAATTAAACACTTTTTTTTTGGTCTTTTTGAGGCAGGGATTTGGTACGCAGTTCAGGCTGGCCTTGAACTCACTTTGCAGCCCAGGCTGGCCTTGAACTTGCTGAGACCCTGCTGCCTCAGTTTTCTGAGTGTTGGGATTACAGACAAGCACCAACATGCCTGGCTTATAATTAAACATTTACCTCAATGTTATGATGAAAAGTCATAATCTCAAATAATCCACCTGAATTGGAAGCTGTTTTTGAAACTTCTGTTCCTTTTCCTGTTTCCTTGATTTTTTAAATCTAACACCAGTGCTATATATTTTTAATTGCTATAAATTTATAATGCTTCCATATCTGGTAAGTTGTTCCTGTCACTGAACATAATTTTATTGAAAAAAAATTTTTGGCTGAGATTTATTTCAGTAGGTTTTTTCATGTAAATATTAAAACTACCTGGTACAACTATAAGAAAAATATATTTTAATTTGGATCACTTATAAGTTTATAAACTTTGTAGAAAAGTTGATAAATTTAAAATTATTTTTCTAAGATGTGGCTATATTTTAAGTCCACTTTTGAATTTTCAGAAGCTTTTAGAAATGTTTTAAATGCAGATCATACATATTTTTAAAGTCTATTTCTTGGAAATACATTTCTTATAATTTTCATGGTATGAAAGAAATTACAAGTGAATATGCACGATAGTTTACACAAGTTTTTTTTTTTTTTTTTTTGTACCGGGAATCAAACTCACAACCTCGTACCTGCCAGGCAGGTGCTTAGGCCACTGAGCTAAATCCCTGGCACACAGTAGTTTAAAAAGATGAACTCTCTTTAAAATCATTGTATTTTTATTCCCTGTTTCATTTTTGTTATAAGCAAGACACCTCTGTCAATCTTTCCTTTACTTTTTGACTTGAAGTTATTCTACATTATCTATTGTGAATTCGTAAATTTTCCCTTTTAATACTGGCCAGGTCACTTCCTTCAAAACTTACCTACCAGCCTAAGTCCACAAACAGCAGTAATTTTAAAACCATGTAAAAGAGAATCTCATTTTTTGATAAAAATTAATGAATTTCATTTTTCTCTTTCTTTAACCTCCTTGGTATAGTCAATTCATGAGTGTGATATTGCACAGATATTTACCAAAAGGACATTTTTTGGTAACTCTTTTAAAGAGATGAAGTGTATATCAAGCACTGCTACTGGGGAAATTTACATACGTGTCAGGGTGTGCATGCACGTGTGCATCTGTGCTTCCTTATGTATGTGTACATTTATTTCCTACAAAACCAGAGACAGGAGCTGGTGATCCCTCCCTCCATCCAGAGGACCCCAGTGGGTCTGTGAAAGTGCCAGTGATTCCTCTCTGTATCCCAAAGGACTGGAGGAGCCTGAGACATTCCCAGTAACACAGTAGATCCCGCACTGAGGGACACAGAATGGACAGGTGGGACTAGCAGCCTGGAAACTTCTGAAGCAGCAGTAACAATATGAGCCAACAGGTGGTTCACCTGAGTACTCCTAGGCTAGTCAGCCTGGGAAGAATCCAGAACTTACCAACTGGCCCCACAGGAGGAATTCAGGTGACTGGCCTCTCCCCTACACTCCAGGAGCTGGCAACTGGGGGAATGCCAGCTACACAGTAAGTCCCTGAATGAGAAGCATATGATGGACAGATGAGGCTAGTGACATTAAACAGACTGAAATACCAAGCAAGAGGTGATAAGTTAGGCAAACCAGCACTGTGGCTAAGGACAAAGACTCATGGAATAGAACCAGGTGGGTGGGGCAGTCCTCTTTTATTTATTTATTTATTTATATTTTTTTAATAAATTTTATTTTATCTTGATCTATTTTATTTTTATCTTACCTTCTTTTACTTTTTCTTTCCTTTTTCTCAAATTTTTTCTCTTTATTTTTCGTCTCTCCTTTTCTTTCTTTCTATCTTCTTTACTCTCCCTTCTTTCTTTTCTCTTTTTCTCTGTTTTCTAAATGACTAGGGAGAATTCCAGTCACATAAAACTAATCTCATCCCCCAAACCCAAAGACCAAGTTCAGATAATCTCTCAAATACACCTTCATTCTTTCTTTTGTACTCCTTTCTCCAGTTTCCCAAACCTTGTATGATCAGTTTTTGTCCTCCAGCCTTGCTTCTAGTTCCTTTCCAGTTATTTTTGTTTTACACAACATCTTCTCTAAATTTTCCCACCATAAGGTAAAACCACTCTATCCAGGAGAAATACTTTACATACAAACTCCCAATTTATGATTGGTTCTGTTATATACTATAGACTTTGCTCCTATTATCTGAAATACAAAATCAGTAGTTATCAAACTTTGTCTCTAAATTGTGCTTGATGTTTTTGTTATTACTAATTGTACTATCGTAGCTAGGATGTAGTATCTGTTTTAACCAGTTTTTCCCACTTATATAACAATACAGGGAAGCCCTGGGGTAATAACCTCACCACAGCACAACCCCAAAAGACTAGGGATGGAGCCAGATACCAACATCCCACTATTAATTCAGTAGAGAGGTAGGATTCTAGGGCAGACCTAATCATAACCTTCTACACGCAGAAGACAGCCCTGAAGAATAGACTTTTCCTAGAGAGGCATTGATACTAGTGATATAACTGCCTACTACAAAAACTCATAAAATCATCACAGAAAAACAATATTTTCTGAAATACAAAGTGACAAAATGAGAAAATAAAATGAAAACTTGGACCTCCAACCTACCCAGAATAAGCACAGGAGGCATTAACATAAAATAAATTTGAAGACATACTCCTGAAGTCTCTGAAAAGATAGCAAGTGAAGTAAAGAAACAAATCCATGAGGTTGTAGAGGAAATCAGAAAGAAAATAATCTTTCAGGTAAAAAAAAAGAAATGTCAAACATAATGATGGAATTGCTCAGCATAGGTAGAGAAGACACACATAAAAAAAGCAGAGGAACATATAAACTGATGGAAACCTTGAATAAATAATATAGGAAAGAAATGGAATGCATGCAACAGCTTCAAAGAAATATCTAGGAAATTAAAAATTCCACTGAAAGCTGGCAAAACCTCTTGAATAAACCTGAAGATAGACTTTCATAGCTGGTAGACAGAATCAAGGCTAGCAATCATGAAATTAAAGATCTCTTAAAAATAACAAGGTGTCATGAAATAATTCAACAGCTCCAAGACCATGCAAAGTGAAACAATACAAGATTGATAGATGTCAATAAGCAAGCAGGAGTCAACACAAATGACATAAAAAAATTTTATAGAAGCAATAGCAGAAAATTTCCCAAGCAAGGGAGCAGAATCTGACATACAGATAAGTGAGGCATATAGAACTCCAAACAATCATATTCAAAATAAATTTATACCCAGACATATAATAATCAAGATTCCAGAAATGCAGCATAAAAAGAGAATACTAAAATCTGTTAGAGCAAAAAGAACTGATCACCTATAAAGAAAAGTTCATTAGAATGATGACCAACTTCTCAACAAAAACTCTGCGGTCAACAAGAGCTTGGAGTGAACTATTTCAAGTCCTGAAAGAAAACATCATCTAACTCAGATCGATGTACTCTGCAAAATTACATTTTAAAATTAATGGATAAATAAGATATTTCCATGACAAAAAATAGTGAAGAAATTCATGACCACCAAACCAACCATGCAAAAAATAGTGAAGAAATTCATGATCACCAAACCAACCATACTGAAAGATAGAGATAAAAATGACCACTATTACAAGAACAGCATCAGAAAGAAAACACCAGGCAGAGCAAACAATCAAACTTAGGTGAAAAGCAGGAAACCAACAACAGGGAAATAGTACAATGATAAGCTAATAAATAACAGTTATAACCATCAACATAAATGGCCTCAATTCACCAATCAAAAGAAACAGAATGACAGAATGGATCAATAAACAAAATCCAATGATGTGCTGAACACAAGAAGCACATTTAACTCAAAAAGAAACTCATAAACTGAAAGTCAAAGGATGGAAAACAATACTCCATGCAATAGGAACCCAAAAAGATGCAGAGGCAGCTATTCTATTTGCAGAAATTGTGAACTTCAACCCAAGAATGATTAAAACAGATAAAGAAGTTCACTCCATACTTTTTAGGGGAAAAATTCAAGAAGAGATAACAATCATAAATATATATGTACCAAATACAAGAGTATGCCACAATATAAGATAAATATTAATAGACATGAAAAATCAGATAAGTAATAACACAATTGTAATGGGGGACCTTAATACTTCACTGTCACAAAGAGATAGATCACATAGACAAAAATCAGCAAAGAAATGACAGAGGTAAATCAAAAATATGAACAAATGGACTTAGTAGACTTTTACAGTGTTCCACCCAACAACATCAGAATATACATTCTTCTCAGCTGCACATGAGACACTCTCTAAAATAGATCATATACTAGCCCATAGAATACACTTAAGTAAATGCAAAGGAATTAAAATTATCCCATGCATATTACCCGATCATAGTGCAATCAAACTTGAGATTAATTGCAAAAGAAACTTCAAAAACTCTATAAACACACGGAAATTAAATAACAATCTCTTGAATAACCAATTGATCACAGGTTAAATTAAAGAAGAAATTAAACAGTGTCTACAATCAAATGAAAATGCAAATACAAAATCCAGAAACTGTGCGATGCAATGAAAGCAGTCCTAAGAGAGAAATTTATAGCAGTGAATTCATACATCAGGAAAACACAAGAACAAATAACCTAATGCTGTACCTGAAGATTTTAGAAAAAGAAGAAGCAAGTTAAGCCCAAAGCCTATAGAAAGGAGGAAATTATAAAGATCACTGCAGAAATTAACATAATTGAAGTCAAAAAACAATACAAATAATTAATAAATTGAAGAATTGGTGTTTTGAAAGAATAAAGAAAATTGACAAAGCCCTAGCCAAACTTATTAAAGAAGGAAAGAAAAAATTCAAATTAACACAATGAGTAAGGAAAAGTTTAAAAACACTACAGTTCCTGTGGAAACTCACAAAATCTTTACTTGCAAAGGATGGAAAATACAGAAGAAATGGACAGATTCCTAGAAATGTATGAATTACCAAAGGTGAATCAAGAAGATCTAAAAATTTTGAATAACTTAGTGTCTGATAACAAAATTAAAAATGTCATTGAAAACTTACCAACAAAGAAAAGCCTAGGTTCTGATGGATTACTGGTTGAATTCTAGAAGAAATTTAGAGAATATTAAATGCCAACACTTCTCAAACTCTTTAAAGAAATAGAAAAGGAAGCACTTATCCCTAACTCATTCTTAGAGGCAAGTATTACCAAAACAAGAGAAAGACTCAACCAAAAAGGAGAACTATAGGCTAATTTCCCTAATGAACATAGATGCAAAAATTCTCAATAAAATACTAGTAAGAAGAATGAAACAAATCATCAAGAAGATCATACATCATGACCAAATGGGTTTCATCCCAGCAATGCAATGGTAGTTTAACATATGCAAATCAATATACACACTACACCATATCAACAGAGCCAAAAACAAATAGCACATGATCATCTCAGTAGATACAGAAGAAGGTTTTGATAAAGTCCTACACCCATTCATGATAAAAACCCTACTGAAAATTGAAATGGATGGTACCTACCTCAATCTGATGAAAGTCATCTATGATAATCAGATAAAAGTCATCTAACAGTCAGCATCATAGTAAATGGATAGAAAATGAAAGCATTCACTCTAAAATCAGGAACAAGACAAGAATGCCCACTATCACCACTCCTATTCAATATAGTTCTGGAAACTTTAGCCTGCGGAATTAGACAAGAGGAAGAAAAGGAATAAGGATAGGAAAGAAAGAAGTAAATTTATCATTATTTGTAGATGATATGATACCCTACATAGAAGATCCCAAAAACTCCACCAAAAGACTAGTAGATTTAATAACTAAATTCATCTGTGCAGATGGATACAAAATAAACACTAAAATATTAATAGCCTTCCTGTAGACAAACGACAAACTCACTGAGAGACAAATTGAAGGAACAACACATTTCACAATGCATCCAAAAAAAAAATGAAATACCTAGAAATCAATCTAACAAAGGAAGTAAAATACCTTTATGTTGAAAATTACCTTATTCTGTAAAAGCAGATCAAGGAGGATATCAAAAAGTGTAAAGATATTCCTTGCTCATGGATAGAAAGAACTAATACTGTGAAAATGGCCCAAAACTGTTATACAGATTTAATGCAATTCTTAACAAAGAACCATTACTGAACCTCACATAGGTAGAAAAAACATTCCCAAATTCATTTGGAAACAGAAGAGACCTAGAACAGCAAAGACCATCCTGAGCAATAAAGGCAAGACTGGAGGCATCATGATTCCTGACTTGAAACTGTATACAAAACTCCTGTGATAAAGTCAACGTGGTAATGGCAAACAAACAAACAAACCTGAGGATCTGTGGAACAGATTAGAAGATGCTGACACAATTATAAACACACATGGTCAACTTATCTTTGACAAAGAAGGCAAATATGTTCACTGGACAAAAGATAGCCTCTTTAATAAATGGTGCTTTCCACATATTGAAGACTTAAACTAGACCCTTGGCTATCACCATGCACTAAACCAAAGTCAAAAAGGATCAAAGGTTTAAATATTAAAACAGAAACACTAAATCTACTAGAAAACAAGGTAGGTAGATAGCTTGATGACATAAGTGTCGGCAGTGAATACATGAGCAAACCACAAATTTCATGGGAAGTGCTTCAAAGAATCCCAACTGGGATCTCATCTTATTAAAATTTTTTGCACTTCAAAAGACTTCAACAGAGTGGAAAAATCAAAACACGACAAATTGGGAGAAAAATTTAGCCAACTGCTCCTGAGACAAAGGGCTTCTATCTAGAGCATTCAAAGAATTAAAAAAAAAAATCAGTCCCCTCTGAATTCAAAGACCTAATCCAAAAATGAGTATCTGAGATGAATGCACAATTCTAGGATGAAGAAATACAAATGGCAAATAAATATATGAAAAACTATTAAACATCATTGGTAATTTGAGAAATGCAAATTAAAACAACAATATGTGAGATCATAGTGACCACATCCTCCCCTTTTCTGATTTTGTAAGGCAACACAATTCTTGGCCAATTTGGAATACCATAGAAAAGAGTGGTTAATAACTGAGGCTCTGGGGCCCATATTCCAAGATTAATTCTTAATATCTTTGGTAAATTACGTAATCCTAATTAATCTCAATCTTATAAAACCTCTACCTAGATTTCTGGTGTCATTTTTAAGAATTAAATATCTCAGTAATAAATAGGATTTTGAAATTCACTTAAATAGCTAGTAATTTTAAAGTTATATTTATACTTCAGAAATCAATAATTAGCCAGGTAGGAAGAAAAAACTGGATAGAAAACCTCAATTTGAATTTAGTTAACAAATTACTAGGAGACAGAAAAATGTATTTAATCAGATTTTATAGGCCAAGAAATAAAAGCTTTTCCTTAATATACCTGCCTATAATGTTGATGCTTAATGCAGTAGAGGTTATTGACAAAAAAAGGACTCAGTATGTCAACCAGCTTTAGAAGGAATATTGGAATAGGGCTACCACATGCTAACCTTTCTCCTATACTCTGTACTTCAACTAATTGTGAAAATAATACATTTATCAGGTAGTATAGCTTGATTGTTTGTCATGCAAAGATAACTATAAAGTCTCATGTAGCCCAGACTGGCCTAGAACTTGCAGAAATTCTCTTGCCTCCTGAGTGCTGGAATTATAGGCATGCACCACCATGCCTGGCCTTAGCAATTCTTTATGCAATTTTTGATGAGGAAAAACCAAACAATGCCATTAAAAATCATTCTCTGGTACTTCTATGATTCACTGATCAGACATTATTCATATTCAAGACTGTCAAAATTTATTTAAAATGTACAATTTTAATTCATCCATAGTTGGAATATGGATATTGAAATGTTTATAAAAACTGACAATTTAATAACATCATGGACTTCCAATATTTAGCACAATCAAAAATAGAAACATTTAATTGCAAGGGAAAGATTTACTAATTTTCTGTATTTTGACTGAATCAGAAAAATATTTTTAAATATTAAGGCAAATAAAATTAAGTGGTTTATTTTAGAGACAGAGTGTATTTTATTTTGTTTATTTCTTATACTTTATTTGTCCTTTGCTTTTTTCTAGGTGTTTCCTTAATGTTATACCCTTAAAAAGTGCTTCTTGCAGAGAATGTAGCTTAGTAACAGAGCACTTGCCTCGCATGCACAAGACATTGGGTTCAATTCTTAGTACAGAAAAAAGGAAATCCAAGATACAAAATATAAAATAAAAATGTCCCTATTACTATCTGGCAAGGCATACACACTGAGTTAGCACTCATTTAATTAACTGAGTTCATCCATTAGTTTGCCTTTATGTAAGTTTATTCATTACAAAAACTCTAAGACAAATTGTCTATGAGGAAAGTGTGATTGTCCATATTTTTACATAATAAAGAGTGACGTTGACAGCTCTCCCAAAGTTAGGAATCTAGTAGGTGACATTGTTGCAAATCATATGACACATTCTGTCTCACAGAGTGTGACAATTAACCACCAAACTACTATCTTAGTATATATTGTATTACATTAGATATATTACAGAATGTATTTTGAAGTATTATAAGATACTATATTTAATATTAGTGATTTTTTTATCTTTAAAAGATTTCTAAACAACTACATTGAAGTTAACAATATGTAATATATTAAACATTGTTAACCTTCTATTATTTCATTTTGAAATTCTGTACCATTGTTTTTCTTCTTTTTTCATTTTAAAATAAAGAAAAGAAAAGAACAGATTGTTAGGAGTTTTGAAAATTAAGAACACTACAATATTTGGCACAATGTAAAATATTGTGCCAAATATTTTAAAAATGCATTACTTGAATTATGTTGAACATTTTTGCTCATTAAAAGAAGAAAGACAAACTTTGAGTTTGTATGTTTCAGTTGTATTCTTTTCTAAAGAAATAGAATGAATGAGGAGATTGTTTTTAATAACAATCTCTATGCAGTCTAAATATGTTTGAAATGTCACTGCACACTGCTTACTAACTTGGTAGTATCAAGTGAAGTCAGAATTATTAATGAGAGACCTTTGCCAACAAATGCTAAGTATAGGAACAATACTGTTCCCTAAGTACAAATGAATGTATATTGCTACTGTCTCATATAAAATGACAAATGTCCTACCATGCTGGTAAGAAAGATAAAAATAAGATCTGCAGTGGTAAAAAGAACTCACCATTTAATTACACTGAAAGATAGAATTCTGAAAAAGGAGAAAAATAAATGAAAAGAATAAGGGGAGAGAATAATGTGAGATTAGGGAGAAACAGAACAATCAGAATTTGAAGAAAAATAGAGAAAATACAAAGGAATAGAAAGTAGTCAGCAAAAATCTAAGTTTTTATTTATTTATTTATATTTTTTATTTGTTTTTTAATTTCTAAAAGTCTCAACTGTCCAGTCTTTTGCTTCTGCCATCTGGAAAAACATCCCTAGCATTATTGTTTGGTTCCCATCCTCCATTTCTGTAGTATTTGATGTTAGAATTCCAACATAAAGTGCTAACATAATCTTTTCAGTATACTGTGAGGGGATTTTTGTTAAGATTAGAAATATTAGAATTTTAAAAATTAGATAATTTCACTTTCAGGAAGAACCATCTTTCTGGGCAGTGATTGCTGACAGCTCAGAAGCAACAACTTCTTCCCAAAGTTAAATCTATGGAAAAGCAAAAGCACAAATAGCAAACATGAAGAGTGCAAATAAAACACTAATTTGTAATATAAAGTAATACAAAATTTAATATTTTCAAAATATTCCAGTTTTCTTCATGAATAAAATCCTCTATATATCAATGTAAATTCAAAATGAGTATGACTTCAACCTATTGCACGGAACCATCCGACTCCTGCCAGGATGCTGGCCTCCTTGTAGCCTTATTAGATAGCATTTTTTCCCTCCCACACTCTTTCCTGTGGAGCTTAGTGTTGGCATAGTTGTCATACTCATAATTGCTACTTTCAGATCATTTCTCATTTCTCTTCTGTACAATACCTGAAAAGTGTCTCATGTTGCAGATCATGGCAGCCACCCACCCTTCTGTGTTGCAAGCATTCCTATTTTCTGTTCTTGCACAAATCAGACTTAGCTGCATTTGTTCTCAACAGTAATTTTTTTTTAAATTAAAAATTGTTGTATGCTTGCAATGCATGAAATTTATGTTTTTCTGGGATACCTTAATCATTTTTGATCTTCTTTAACCTTTCCTTACCTTCTTTCCTTGCCCTTTTCCCCTGATCCCTCTCCTTACTCCAAAATTTCCTCCATTATTTTACTCTCTTTAACTTATTTACAATTGGGTTTCTAGTATGAAGGAAAGCAGGTGATTTTTAATTTCCTGTGTCTGATATATTTAGTTTAACATTATGGTCTCAAGATCCATTCATTTTCCTAGAAAAAAATTCATCCTTTTTTATAGCTGAATAAAACTCCATGTGTACAATATACTTTTTCCTTATCCCCTATAAGATTTACTTCCCACTTTTCATTGCCCTTGTGATTTTCTTTCCCCTGCATTCCTAGGTCTCTGACTTTCCTTCAGCCATACTGATTGTCAGAACTGTTCGGCAGATTCCCATCTCTGCAATTTTGGGGTTATGTATGCCTTGTATCTATAATGCTGCTCATCTAATTATCCACGTGGTGAATTTATTCCCTTCAAAGTCTTTGCTTAATTTATATCATCTTTAGAATTCTTTTCTAAAAACCACTTAATTATACTCCATTCCCAAATTTGGTTTTTGAGGCCTCCTTTCTTGTTTTGTTTTATCAATAGCACTTTTCTTGTTGTAGTCTATTATATAGGTTTACCAACCTTGTCTTTTCCACAGAATATTTTCAAAGACATGGGCTTCTTTTATTTTTCAATATATCTTCAGTTCCTAGAAATATATTTGATTTATAGTAGACATTCAATATATACTTTTGTAGCTATTGAGAAAATAAGTAAAGTGATTGAATAAATGAGTTACATTTTTCTGAATTCCTTTTGCAACTTTGAAGCTTTTTTTCTCAAATTAGAAATGCAGGAATCTAAAATAATAAATAGCACACAAGGAAAACAGTGAAATATGGTGGTACATGCCAGTAATCTTAAACTACTCAGGAAGCTGAGGCAGGCGAATTCCAAGTATAAATCCAATTGGGAACTTAGTGAGATCTTGCTTAAAACAAAAGCAAACAAACAAAAAAGCAGTTGAAATGTTGCTCAGTGGTAGATTGCTCTCCTACTATGGATGAGGCCCTGGGTTTAACCTTCAGGTTTAGAGGGGAAAGGAAAAAAGTTAAGGCTTACCTGGTCAGTCTGAACATGGCCTCCAATTCAGAAAACACATGGTACATAATTGAAAAGCCTAGTTTACATCTCAATGATGGCCATCTCTGGGAAGGAAAAAGTTTTCTGAAGAGTTTTGTCTTGAGGGAGGCTACTTTAGATGTCATTGAGATGTCAATTACAGAGAGAAAATACTGCTTTATTTGAAAAAAGTTTACTGAAATCATTCTGTTCAAGATTTGACTGTCAGAAGCCCAGTTAAGAGTACTTTTGAGTTCTTGATTATAATCTTAATGTTCTTAATAAATTAGCTGGATTTTTAAACCATTTTTTCCTTATCAGCTATTCTGAGAAGAGTCCTCAAATCTTTGCGCTAGCTTATATACTCAGATTTCATCTAATTTGTAGTATTGTGAACATTTTACTAAATATTTATGAAAATCTTTAATTTTTGAATGACTCATCTATAACTAACCATTATTTGAAAGTCCTTTGCTCATTCAAAGGACTACTATGTTTAGCTCATGATTTAGTAATTGAATGTGCCCTTTTCCAGTATGGAGTGGTGGTTAAGGTTTATTTTAGCTCAAAGCCCTGTGTTAAGATATATGAGAAATCATTAACAGAGATTAGAATCTACATTTGCTCAAACCAAAATAATGTTGCAAGAAAAAATGTCATAGTAAGGCATGTAAAATAATTTCTTAATTTCAGGAAGGTAGAGTACTTTTCAACTTCTGTTGTAGTTTTCAGCCAAAGAACTTGGTCAATTCCCATCCTTGATGGAACATAATGATGAAAAGGCAGTATTTTAAAAATTATTACAGCTAAGTTGTCTATATGATTTTTCCAACCTGATTTTAACTTACTGTATTTTTTTTTTCTTTTTGATACCAAGAATAGAACTCAGAACCTCATGCTTACCACATAGGAGTTGCACCACTGAGCTAAATTCCTGGCCTTTAACTCATTGTATAAATAGCAATACACAAATGCAAAATAAATACAAAAAAAATTATCCTTCATAAACAGCACATTGCAAAAATAAGTGAGTATAATAAATTAATCTATCCATATCTATTATGTTACTGAGTTTTGGACAAATAGAATTAAATAAATGCAAAATATTACCTCAGTTTTTGTTACCAAAACTGAAAAATAGTATACAGAGGAATGAGGAATGAGGATTCAGGGAAAATAAAATAATAGGACATTCAGCTTTAATTTTGAAGAAATATGCTGATTAATACGTAAGCTTAAGCACTCTTAGTTTGCCTCCTCATAATTCAGAACTCATTCTTTGTTCACAAAGTAATATAGTTGTTTCTAGTACTTATCCATGAACTTGATCTCAAGCTCATGGAAATGTTTTAGGTCTCTGTTTAGACAGAATGAACCATTTGACAAATTGAGCATTTTGGTTATCACAGTCTTAGGTGACCTTCCCACAATGTCGCACACCTCTTATCTGATTCCAATAGCTCCAAGACAATTTAACCCATTACATTTACCTTTATTGTGATTTAATTTTGAGCAGTCATGGTATTGAGTGTGAGAAGAAAGTGCTAGAATTCCAAAATCAGGTTGTCTTACTTGCAAATTGCTTCCCCTGTTTAAATACTTGGTGAGACATCCACCCATGACTTTTGCACACCTAGTCCATTAAAATCTCTCTTCAGCATTCTTGTGGGACAGATGCTTTCTTTACCATGTTTCTTCTGATGAGTGTTGACAGCCCTTAGAACAGAAAAAACCATCACAGTATCACAGCCTATAAAATGACTATGGGAGTAAGTTCCCTTGATTCCTCATAAGGCTTTGTGCTGTTTTCTACAGGCCCATAGAACTTACAACTTGCCATAGAGCTTCTATCTTTTATGTAACTGAAGTAAAGAAGAGAAAGAATTTTTGTGAATAGTTATTGAAGGCACTTCTCAGGTTGAAAGATGGTCTTAATTCAAGGTAAAACTAGTCATGGAGAAGAACATAGAAGCCATTTATCGGAAATGAATTACACTTTAGTGAAAAGTTGTAGAAAGTTGAAACTGAGGAGCTGATTTCCAATAGTGACACCACCACTGGAGTTGTGTAACATTCCATAACTTTATTTTTCTGTTGTCCAGGGGTTTTGGTATACTGTAGAGGTATGCTAGATAATTTCCCAAGGTTCTATTGCATTTGATGCCACATGTGGATAAAAAATTGTGTTTGTTGCAAGAAATTATAAACTGTATGGAAGTTAATGATAAAAATAAACCATTTTACTTTATTCAGAGACAGATGGATGTGCATCTTTTTTTTTTTAAAGAGGATAAACCAAGGAAAATCAAACAGAATAAAACCAATCAAAATAAACCAATGTAAGTGATACAGGACTTCAAAACAATATGAAACCAACAATAGTTACCACAATAACTTTTGTCTTCAAAATAGCTGCAGATACCTTCAGACATAGTAAAATTCAAACAGAACAGAACAAAGCAGAACCAATAAAAACAAAACAATGAATGCAGTAAAAGAATAGCAAGGTCTAATTGAACCTCTAATCCAAACTTTTTGAGGAATCTCCATACTGATTTCCACAATGGTTGAACATGTCTACACTCCCGTTAACAGTGGAGAAGTTTTTCTTTTTCCCACAACCCCATCAGCATTTTTTATTGATTGATTTCTTAGTAATAGCTATTTTTTCCTGGGGTGAGATGGAATCTCAGTGTTGTTTTAATTTGCACCCCTCAATTGACCAATAAAGTTGAACATTTTTGCATATATTTGTTTGCTATTGGTATTTCTTCATTTGAGAAGGTTGTATTCATCTCAGATCCCCATTTTTGGATTGGGTTTTTGAATTTGGGGGATCTGATTTCTTTCAATTCTCTATATGCCTCTGAATAAAACTAATCAATGAGATAGCACAAATTAAGACTGAAGGTCTGGAAGCATCCTGCAAAGTCACTTTGGTGAGTCCATGTTTAAAGACTGAAGAAGCTGGAGTCCGATGGTCACAGGCTATGGTAGCAGCAAAAGATGCACCTACTCAAACATGGAAGTTTATGTACAAAACAACTTCCTCCTTCTCCTTTCATTTCATCCAGGCTGCAAGCCTATAAGATGGTGCAATCCATAGTTAGAAAGGGTCTTGCCCCTCAGTTTGATGATCTAGTTGCCAGTCATCTTTAGAAGTACCCCCACAGATATATTCAAAAGTTTGATCTTCTAACATGCTAGGCATCTTCCTCTTCAGTCAAACTCACAACAAAAATTAACCACCACACATCACAATCTGTAATACGTATTTTATAGTTGAGTCAAGAGATTTAATATTATTTTGCTTTTGCCTTACTATGGTCTACAAAGAATGAGATAATACATAGACTATTCATAGGAAATGTCTTATAAATCTCATGATCTTTGAACCCCCTGATTCAAGTAGAGAATATAAAGGGGAAAGAGCGATAGACAGAGAGGGGGGAAAAGAGGGAGGCAGAGATAGGGAGGAAGAGAAACAGAAAGGGGAGAGAGAGAGAGATTAAGGAAACACAAACATAACTTTCATGACAGCTGTTATTATGTGGACTCTTGCCTTGTTAAAGCTCTCATGTCACAAAACTCCAGACTTCACTGTACTTTCTTAGAATAACACCCTCATTTCAACCCTCAGGCCATTCATATAGAACACATGTCACATTATTTTTAGTAGTTAAGCAACACGGTAGCTCCTCCACCTTTAGATGCATCAGTGGGTAGCAGTGGAGTACTGCCTACCTAACTGCAAATCTGATGAAAAGGCAGTGATATCACTTATTTGTAATGAGAGGTTTTTAAAAATTTCACTGACAATCCTTATAATTTTCAAGATGAATTTTAATTTTTGTTCCTAGAGAAGCAAAATTTTTGTCATAAAATCCATATTCTTTGGGAGAAATTCTAGAATAACCTAGGTATAATCAAGGAAGAAATTTTAAACAAAGGAAAGCACAGATACCTTAAAGGAGTATAGATATTACAATGTATGAGATGAAATACTAGTCTTTGAAAGATTACAAATATTGAGAAGATCTTTCTACTAGTAACTGGACCAAGAAAACAAAAACTATTTAAATTATAATGAGTACATTAATAATTATGATAGTAATAACAAAAAATCTGTTATATTAGAAAGCATAAATTAGAAATTCTCAGCAACAAAATGAAGATCACAGAAAAAACAGAAATGAATCAGATAAATATATCACTCCAATGTTGAGAAAACATTTTGCTGATACACTTCTAGCTATGAAAAAAATCAAGAAACTGACAATTCTAGAAAAAGTGCTCAAGATACTTACAAAAATGAATACAAATTAGAAACAATAGTAGAAATAAAACAAAAAATTAATTGTGAAATAATGACTATAAAAGGCTGAGAACTAACAATCAGAAATCATAGTAAAGTACAGAGTATATCTGAATTCAAAGAGATAAAAATAAAACAAATAAAACAAGATATAAATGGACCATAGGGTAAGCTGGTAAATATTAAAAATACGCAAATCCGATCCAATAAACATATAATCGTAAGCCAAAAAAACAAAAAATGAAACAGAAAATAATCAAAATTATAATTGAAAATATGTACTTGATATAAATTAAGGCCTAAATCTATATATTTGAAGAATATATTCTGTACCAAAGAGAATTGATCCATAATCACCAGTATCGAGCTATTTTCAAGAGAATTATTTGAACCAGAAAGAAAGAAGAGAAAAATATATTTGTTCAGTGTGTGTTAAATTATATTATGACAAAGGAACCCAAAACATAATGTCACTTTAATTAGAAGAGAAAGAGTAGGAGGAAAATAATATAATCTAATTTATTGTCAACAAGTCTGCAAGAAAAAAATCCTACCCGAAATAGAAGGACCCAAGACCATCATATAATTGTATTAAAATAAATTTTAACAATATGGTAGAATATCACAACTTTAAAGTATCCTAAATATTAGAATGTCAAAAGAAAAATGAGAATAATGAGAATTGCCTCATTCTGAAAGATATCTTATGCAATAAAAATAACATGACAGGACTGACAAAATTGCTATATCAAAACATTGAAATGAGATTAAATTGCTTATGAAAAAATCTTCATATTGCTCACAAAGCAAAAACCACATCTCCACGGTTTACAAGAGGCATGTGTGCAAGGTCATTCAGAAAAGCTGAAGATCAAAAATAAGATAGGCAGGTGAAAACAAAGGGAGGCTACCACACTGAAAACAAAGTAGAATGCAGGCACAGAAGTGTTAAACAAAAAAAGAAAGAAGTTTAGAAACCTAAACCCTACGACTTACAACGATAACATGACAGTTATGAATATTTATCCACCATGCAGCAAAGCAGAAGCTGTCATGAAGCAGAAAGAATGAGAGATATGAGGCAAACTAGGCAGAAACACAAAAATAATAGGAGACTTTAATCCTCTTTCGCTGATAGAGATAGAGCAAACAGTCACAAAAGCAAGAATATTCAAGACCTAAACAATGTAAGTAATAAAGTAGAATCTTACATGAGTACAATGAGCTTTGTACTCTAAAAAATAAGAATAATAAGTCGGGCGTGGTGGTGCACGCCTTTAATCCCAGCACTCGGGAGGCTGAGGTAGGCGGAGCGTTGTGAGTTCGAGGCCGGCTTGGGCTACAACGCGGCACAAGGCCGGCCTGAGCTACATAGTGCGACCCTGCCTCAAAAAACCAGGGCCGGCAGTTTGGCTCAGTGGCTTAAGCGCCTGCCCTGGCAGGCGCGAGGCTGTGAGTTCAATCCCCGGTGCCGCAAAAAAAAAAAAAAAAAAAAAAAAAAAAAAAAAAAAAAAAAAAAAAAAAAAAAAAAAAAAAAGAATAATAAGTAACTTTTTGAAAATATAAATGTGAAACTCAAACTAGAAAACACAAATCCTACTAAGAATAGTTGCATTAAAAAAGACAAAACCAGGCAAGTAGAAATAATTTAATCAAATAAACAATGTAGAATATACAAATGCACAAAATATTCAGGAGTTGAAGAATTAACTAATGAAAACATTAAGTGTATTACAAAACTCTGTTCAATTAATTGGATGATTTTATTAAGGAACCATAGTTTACCAAAACTGACTCCAGAATAAATGGGAAGTTTCATTCCTTGAACACAATAAAGAAAATTATCCGAGGTATTCTCTCAAGAAGCATCAAGTCCAGCTGATTCCCCACAGTTATGCTACAAATGTTAAAAAGTAAATACAATATCATTCACAGTCTCAGATTATTTCTAATAAATATTATGTGTATTGAATTAAAGCAATAACATGGTCAAGTTTTATTTTAAAATGAGACTAACTTTTACTAAGATGCAAAATGTATGTACTCATCAGAAATTAATGCACTGTGAGTCTGGAAGATAAGAAATGGTGTTAATCTAATATTTTAGAAGATGTTATATAAGAGAGATTATCAATAATCTAATTTGTATTTTTATAAAAGATATTTGCAAACATGACTGTCTTTTATGCTATTACAAAATCAATAAATCTAACATTTTGAAAGTAAAAAAAAATCAGATATCGTATTTCCACTGTCTGTCAATAAGATTGCTGCTATGTATATTTTCTGTATATATTTCCAAATATCAAGTGGAATATGTGTTTGTGTCTGTGTACATTGTGTGTTTGTGTGTTATGTGTAAGTTCAAATCTCTCTAAACTATTTTATTTGAAATTAAAACATAGGGTTACTTTATATGAAGTGTTACCTGATGGTACTATGTCTCTAGAACTCCAATAAATAATACCATACTGGATGAAATAAAAATTTTCAATAGAGAAAATCATGTAATATGTTAATATATATGAGCTTATGGCTGTTCTGGGCTAGCCACAAAATAATTAAATATTAAGTGGCAACCATATAATTTAGTAAAAAATACTGTCAGAAGAAAAGCAACACTGGAAGTTATGTAACATTTTCTTAATTAATTGAAAACTATAAATAAAAGACCATTTAATTTATTAATGCGCATACTTTTAATGAGAAAGAAAATTGAAATTTGTATCTGGACCTAACCAAGCCCATCATGTGATTTCTGCCATAGGTTTCATCCTCATACATTCTTTTCATAAAATTTCTGTCATTTCTTAGGTAAATTATGAAATCTTGTTTTGAACATGTGTGAGCAACATTTACCACAAACTAACTGTCACTTTGTAGAATACATCAGAATTCTAGTACACCTTTTTGCCTGTAATGTGAATACTTTTCCAGTTGATGGCAAGTCTTATTATCATTACTGACATTCACATATTGAACTCTTTTCAAAAACTACGTAATAAAAAAATTCGCTAGGTCTCTTAATTATAAAATAAATTCATATTAAATAACAATCTGTCTAATCAAGTCATCAGCTTTCTATGTTCATCCCATTCTATTTAGCCAGTTAGTACCAACACCTCCACCCTCAGTAATCACAACAAATATGTGTGTTATGTTGTTGGGTCCTTTAATACACAAGTTGTAGGGTCAGAAAGAAAATAAATAATACAGATGATTTTGTTTGTCTCTATTTTCTTTGTTTTGTTTTGTTTTTACTTTACTGACTGTAACTTGAATGCCTGTATGCCAAGTGAATAAGGGTTATGACTTCCTTGAAAGCCCCTCAGAATTTATTTCAAAGGCTTGCATTGGCCAAACATGCATCTTGACCCACTCTTTGCATTATTTCCTGTTTTAATTGAGTGTCAAAGGTTACACATTGCTATTAGAGTAAGACATGACTGGCAGCAGAGGTCAGAGACTCACTGGCATTCTATTAGAGCCATAAAAACAAAATAGAATGATAATTTCACCTGCTCTAACCTCAATTTTTCCAGGATGGGACAGACATTGACCTTACTGTTTGTTAGCCATTGACTCTATAAACTTCAAATACTCTAATCCTGCTTACTAAACAATAAGCATCCTTTCACAACAAGGATGAGAAATAAAACAAAGATGACTCAAAGGAAAGACATATGCAGGTGACAGAAACGATAAAATAACATCTTTATTCCTGGGTCACATTTCTTGTTTAGCAAGTTTACAACAGTAACGGTTTACACCAACAACCTTCACCTTTATTTTCTTTTGTAGAATACCTTATAACTTTCTTTATGTGAACAAATATAAGCAATAAATCAAATAAATTGCTCATTGTCCTTAAAACTTGTTTGTGATGCTTGAAGTTTTTATGAATTTCTGTGAAAGTTTTCCCCACATTCCCTTCCTTTGAATTTTTTGACTGAAATGTAAATAAATGTTTAAGGGGATAACTAATATTCTTTCTCATTTCTTTTCCAAAGAAGACAAAAATAGCAGCAGTGGATAAAGCATGTATTAATCCATTTTTTCAAAAAAGTATTTGAAACTACCTTCTTAAAAGAATTTAAATAAAAGATAAAGATTTGACTCTGAAGATGACTCTCTTCTGATTTCAGATTTTTATAACAGTAATTATTTGTTGCTTGTTTTCCACAAGTCAATGAGAAGTAATTGAAAGCATAATGTTATTAAGTATTTAATAATTTAAGTTTTTAAGCAAATAATTTAAATATAAATATTCAGTTATATTTTTTCATGAAAATTGGTGAATATTGATCAAAAGTCAGTTTAAAGCAGGTATTTTATTTTCCTCTTCATCTGCTCATTATTTTAAATTACAATTTGAGAATTGATGTTAAACATTGAGTTATCAGAATAACAGTAGGTATTCTTTAACTTGTATTTCTCAATTTTTCATTGCCAAGGCAGAAAGCACAACAAACACACAGACAAAAACTATACATTTTTTTGTTAAAATTATTGAGGTTTATGTTAGCTGAAGATACCAATTCATAATAAGACGTGATAGTATTCCTAAGTCACTTCTTAGTGATGAGACGAACATTTGTAGGGATACACTTTTTATACAGGTATGTTAATACTCAAAGGAAAATAAGTGATATTTTAATTCTTTGAATTTTCTTATACACTAAGTAAAACACAGTGATTTGACATGTGAAACTTAAAATTTTAGATTATGGGAAAAAAAACTTTATTTCACAAATTGACTTTAAATTTTCTATTAACAAAAGATTCCTGCTTATTAATTAACTAAAATCTTATAATTACACTACAAAATGTGTTTTATCATACATTTTTCTGACCAGAAGCCAGTATAAGGAGATAAAGAACTCATTAACTACTTGTCCATTTAATTTCCTTAAAATCCAGGGGACTTACCTGAATGTCTGACAAACTTTTACACAATGTCTTCAAGACAAAGCTGGCTTTTTTCCCCTTATTTTATGATCTGTCACTCAATCACTGATGCTGCTAACCTTAATTCAGAAAATTTGCCCATGTTAAAAAGTTGCTCCTATATGAAGATGATCGATTACTTCTTTTGCTAATTCTATCTTCATTTTGGAGATTTTTCTCCTGGTTCCAGGTAAGGGGTACCACACAGATTTATGATAAATGTCTCAGATATTCAATACTCAGATATTCGATAACTCTTTTCAAGACCAAGGACATTATCTGGCAGTCTCTCTTTTTTTTTTTTTTCTGTTCATTTGTTTTTTGGTACCAGGGATCAAACTCACAACCTTGTTCTTGCCAGGCAGGTGCTTATGCCACTGAGCTGAATCCCTGGCCCTCTGGCAATATCATATATCTCTATGAAGAAGAGGTAGGTAGTATGATTCTCTCATGAATTCTCCAAGAAAAGTTGATGTTCTCTTCATTATAGACCCATTGAAAGACATTACTCGACAACTAGTAAACTCAGCAGATGAATTAATTTAGATCTTGACAAAGATAATTTTATATATTTTAATAATAGCATACCCAAAGTATATAATTATATGGCATTATGCATACTTAGATATAACTCATCTGTAAAGGAGAAGTGAAAAGAAAAAGTGGGACTTTCAGAGCTGTTTTGATATAAACTCAGATTCACATTATTTAAAGAAGATTCCAAATTTGACAAATTTTGTATTACTTAAAGGAATTAGATAATGTCTCTTATTTATGTGCATTCTCTAGAGTCATATATGAATGAGCCATAGCAAAATTCATATTCAAAGAACTCCAGGTAATGAACTGACCATTTCTCTATGCACATGTTATTATATCTCATAGAAATATTTTGCACTTGGATCTACACATTTAAAAAAGCATGGATTACTTACCACTGACAATGCTTCAAGAATAAGAATCAAGTCATAAGAAAGGTGACTAAAAGGAGATATGATCTAGGTTTTAGGAATATTTGGAGCAACAATGAGTCTGAAAAGAGGACAATCCTGTTTCATTCCCACTGAGGTCTGTATCCATGGTAACTCCCTTTTAATAGCATCCACATCACACTGGAAAAACAGGTATGCTACCTTTTGAAAGGGAGTGCATTAAAAGAATCCAGCCCTTTGCTAAGAAGGTCACCCCTTGAAAGCCTTCAAGAGCTTTGGTATCTGAGAAAGCTGGAGGGTTGTAAATCCTTCGTTTAGTTACTAAGAAGCTTGGCTCCTGAGAATCTCATCAGTGCTCTCTAACAGGGAGTGGAATGTGAATCCCTTGTTCCTTGCCTATGATGTTACAGTCTTGAGTACTTGTTTCCTTAGTTAAGAGAACATGCAGGAAAGGCCTGTTACATGAACGTAGAGATTAATTATGAATAGACACAAACTGGGAAGACAGGCATAGAGATGTACAGCGTCTTAAGGAAGAACTGTTTGCAAGAATGCCAGATGGCAAATGCCATTACTCTAGAAATACATGCACTGAAATAATATTCACATGATAACATTTTAAAACATTTTCTAATCTCAGCTTTTTTTTATTGTAATAAATATTTGCCACGGAAAATGCTTTCCCTATAGGGTCATTCTACTCACTCACTGAAAACGAAGGAAAAATACTAAAAGTCAATGTGTCTTTAAATCAAATTTGTGACACACCAGACTGTTCTATTTTACTAAGTAGTAAAAGAAACACTTTAAACCATTAGATAATGAATATTATTGTTCAACAAAAAATGAGTGCTATATATTTTGAATATACATATAATACAAATTATCAACATTTTCTATTTGCACAATTACAAACCACAAGTATGTCTTAAGTGATGAATTGTTTTATTTAGAGAATAATCATGAATATATTTAAATATGATAATATTTGCAAAAACGGAGGTGCTAATTTCTTTATATATTGTTAGAGAAATTCATATGGTGTTAACAATCATAGCAACATCATGAAATGGCTAAATAATAAAAGCTATTGAGTTAATGATAGTATTAATAATGATGAGATTTATTGACTGCGTGGCTCACTTGTAGACTTACTAAGGGGGATGCACTTTCATAAGCATTTTAACATTTATTTATTATGTCATAAGCTTCAATACAATCTTATAAATCAGATACTACAATGGATTACATTTTACAAAGCAAGTTTGAATAACTTGTTCTAGACCAAACGTAAAGTACAAGCTGAAATATAAACCCATGCTATTATCAAGAGTATTGTTTAGAACTAATAGAACCAGGATGTTTTCATTCTGCAAGTAGTGTCCTACACATAGAAATAATGAAAATCATTCCATTTTTCTATCTCTATAGATGAGTTGTTTTGATCTTCATAGCCCTTCTGTGAAGTGAAGATAGCATGCTACAGGGCTGAAAAGATTGATGTTCAGAGATAAAGAGTAATTCTTTTTCCAGTGCCATATAAATTTCTAGACCTCTTTTCATTCTAGCAACTTCTGCTCTTTTTTAAAGGAATACAATACTACCAAAAATTTCCTATCAACTCAAGTGGTGATCCACCAAAAAATAATAGCTGATAAATATAAATATTCATCACCACCTCATTTATTTCTTAGACACTGTCCAACTCCCAGCAGTCAGTAGTAACAGTATGAGTATTTTGTACTATCCATAACTTATGGCCATCTTCATTCTTTAGATCCAGTTGGCAAATTATGCTCATTCTTTATTTTAACTTGTATTTTAAATCAGTTCTTTTTCTTTCAACTCCTACACTTACGAGAACAGTTTTTTATAACCACAAGCCTGGATATATTAAAAACCCTTACCTGTTTTCACTAGATTTTTCTATTTTAACCAACCTTGGTATTGTGATTACTTTCTAATTCAGGACAAAAAACATATCCTGAAGCTTGTCCAGTTGTCAAAAGCCTGGATATAGAATAGTAGCACTGTGTGATGAGTAGAGCATTTAGGATTTAAATACTTCCTCTGCTTTTATCAATTATGTGTCATTTAGCAAGTAAGTTCTTAAACTTGTACAAACATCCATCTAAAGACCGAGTTCCACTCCTTAAATGAATCAGTCACTAAATGAGGAACTGTATACAGTATGTACAGCACCATATTCAGAAAAATGAAATAGTCAAAGGAAAATCCAACTTGAGGACTTTGCTCTTATTTGCATAACTCTTGAACGCAGTATGATATTGTATAACAACATAAAAATACAGTAGGGTACAGTATAATCAGTAAAAATTACAGTACTATATAAACAAGGTATGCATAGTGTTGGTGATGATATGCATTGTAGGTTGTTATAATGTCCCAACGAATCATCCCATAGAAAATGATAAGGAGAGGGTATTGCATGTAACTGGTCTCTATATGTGCCATTCAGTACTCTTAGAGAGCCTAACTAAATCATGTTGTTTATGAGATGTGTAGTTAAATTCAACGCACTTCCATTCTACCAGTCTTACGCTGAATTGTGATTGACTCTTTAAGCATCTGTGTGACCTTGAAAAATTTGCTTCACCTTTTTAAGTCCCATAATATTAGTCTCTTAAAGAGATTTTCTTTTTTTTTTTTTTTTTTTTTTTTTTTTTTTTTTTTTTTGCTGCACCAGGGATTGAACTCACAACTTTGCACCTGCCAGGGCAGGTACTTAAGCCAGTGAGCTAAACTCCCAGCTCTTAAAGAGATTTTAATGGATTATTTTCTTATGAATGTTACATGAGATAATCGATGTATAACAATTAGCATGGGGAAGCCGGGCGTGGTGGCGCACGCCTTTAATCCCAGCACTCGGGAGGCTGAGGTAGGCGGAGCGTTGTGAGTTCGAGGCCAGCTTGGGCTACAACGCGAGCGCAAGGCCGGCCTGAGCTACACAGTGCGACCCTGCCTCGAAAAACCAGGGCCGGGAGTTTGGCTCAGTGCCTTAAGCGGCTGCCCTGGCAGGCACGAGGTTGTTGAGTTCAATCCCTGGTGCTGCAAAAAAAAAAAAAAAAAAAAAAAAAAAAAAAAAAAAAAAAAAAAAAAAAAAAAAAAAAAAAAAAAAAAAAAAAAAACAATTAGCATGGGGTGAGACAAACACTTAACAGTTATTAACTAATTTATTATTTATATTGACACTGTTTTGAGAATGTTGTTATAAGAAACAACACAAAATGTGCTATGAAATCATTGTTGAGAAAAATTTTCAGAACATGGTGGTGTCTGATGGATTAAAATTTAGCAGAGTGTTTTCTTTTCCCACTATATGATGTAACTTCAAGACAATGAGTACTGCCACAACCCACGCAGCTCCTGAGGTTCTTGGGGTGAAGGACCATAAGAGGATGAGAATAATAAAGAAAGAGACAAAGCTGGAGTCACGTGGAGCCCTTACTCTCCAGATGGGAGGAAAGGTACTGCTCAACCAATGCTGCATGTTTATTTATATACCAGGAAGGATGATGTCAATTTCAGCCCCTCTGCCTAGCAACCCAGGCCTGAATTGTTTAGGAGCCTCCTGTTTTTCTGGGCTGTAGCAGCGTTTTCACATGGTTGACCCAGGTGCTCTTTGTTATTTTGGTAAGTTCATGTGTGGGTCATTTTCCAGCTTCAATGGCTCCCAACAGAGTACTTCTCCTATTTTTTAAAATTAATATTTGAACATCACCAATTTAGTAAGTGACCACATGTCCCACTTGAATTTGCTTGCTGTATCTTAAACAAAAAGCCAAACAAGTTTAAATCTGAATTCGTCAAATGAACAACATTTCATAGAATACATTTACATTCTAAATTTAGTATTGGGTTATTGGCTTCTTTCCACTCTTTTACCTTAATATTATTTTTCTACAAACTTATTTTTCTATCAAAAAATTAGGGGTACAAAATTTTGCTTCTATGTTTCCCCTATGTTATCATTAGATCAAATACAATTTCCATTTCCAAATATATTGGATTTTAAATGTTCCTTAATAACATGTACCGTGGAACACTCTAGTAACATAATTACTAGCGAAACCGAGGCAGGAGAATGACAAGTTCAAGGGCAGCCCAAGCTATGTAGGTAGTCCAGAACCAGCCTGACTACATAACATGACCCTGTCTCAAAATGTTCTTCAATAATTCAAAGCAAAATTTTGCATGTGTTTAACTGGAAATCGTAATACTTTTCTCCTTCTGGAAATGTATCAGATGTTTATTTCTGTACCCCTCCTTTGGCAAATTTTTAAAAAAATTAACATGGCACACACTACAAATGTGACCTACAGAAAATTTAGGAAGTACCATAGGGTCAGTTCCAATGCTGATGAAGTAAAAAGTAAGTCCCAAGGCACAGGTCATTTTTGTCTGTTTTCTTTATGCCACTGTCTCCAATAACTCTTAGAAAAATCTCTGTTTTCTCTAAAGATGGTTCATCATAGAGATGTGCCAAGTTCTGGGCTGACAATGTGACTACCAAAACATTGCAAAGCAGATTTGACAAATATATGGTATCAGAATAAGGACACATCTGTCTCTTTTATTTTGTTGTTTAAAAAAATTATAAGTAATCAATAGTTTTTATTTGCACATTTTAGATATACTTAGTGATGGCACTCACCATAGAGAATTTATACCTGTATATGGTATATCTTACTGCTTCATTTTTTCCCGTGACTCTCCTCTTCATTCAGTCCCTCTTCTGCTCTTATTTACAAAAGTTTTGTTTCTATTTTTTTCTTCTATTCTTTTTTCTTGTCTTTTCTTTCCTCCCCCAGCCCCTTGTTATATTTATCATTTGAACATTTTCTTCACATTTCTCAATAACCACTAAACATTTTAGTCCTTATTTACACTTTCAGTTTCTCACACAAGAGAAGTCATGTGATATCTGACTTATTTCACCTGAGTCTTATCTTAAGGTGAATTCACTTAGCTAGAGATGTCTCAAACTTATCCTTCTTTATGGCAGAAGGACTCCAAAGTATAAAAAGAACACATCTTCTTATTCCATTCTTCAGTTGATGGGCATTTGGGCTATTTCCAAGATCTAGCAATTATGAACTGTGCTGCTATAAACATGGATGTGCATGTATTGCTCTGGTATAATGCTTTTAATTCTTTCAGGAAGATACCAAGTGAAAAATTGCTAGGTAGAATGGAAATTCTAGTTTTAGTTTTCTGAAGAATCACCACACTGTTTTCCACAGTTGTTGCAAGAGTCTACACTACCACCAACAGTGGAGAACAGTTCCTTCTTCCCTACATACCTGTCAGCATTTGTCATTGGTTAATTTCTTGATAATAGCCATTCTTTTTGGAGTAAGATGGACCCTCGGTGTTATTTTAATTTGCATCTCTTGAATGACCACTGATGTTGAACGTTTTTTAATGTATTTATTTGTTGTTTCTCCTTTTGATCTGAGAAGTGTCTATTCACTTTAGATGCTGAAATTGGATTGGTTTTTTAAATTAAAAGGTAGGATTTTTTTTGGCTATTTATATATTTTAGATAGCAGTCCTTTGTCTGAGGAACACCTGGCAAAAGATTTTTTTCCCACTGCATGTCTTTTCACTCTGTTTGTGATTTCTTTTGATGTGCAAAAACTTTTTAACAAGATGATATCCCTGTTGTTGATTCTTTGAAGTGCTTCCCATGCAGTTTGGGCTTTGTTCATGAACTCTCTGCCTGCCTATATTTCTTCAAGATTTCTAGCTACCTTTTCTTTCAGTAGATTTGGTGTTTCTGTTTTAATATTTAGATCTTTGATCCATTTCAATTTTAGTTTAGTGTATGGTGAAAGATATGGGTCAAATTTGAATCTTTGACGTATGGAAAACCAATTTTTCCAGCACTATGTATTAAAGAGACTATCTTTCTTCCAGTGAAAGTGTTTCGTTCCTTTGTCAAAGATAAGGCATCTGAACATGTCTGGAGTTGTTTCTGCATCTTCTAGTCTGTTCTATTGACACTTGGGTCTTTTTTCTTTTATTTTTTTTTTGTCAGTACCATGTTGTTTTTATCACAGTAGCTCTATAGTATAATTTCAAGTTTGGGATTATCATGCCCATCTATCTTGCCTTTGTTATCCAGAACTACTTATTTTATTTTAGGTCTCTTCTGATTTCAAATGAATTTTAGGAATGTTTTCTCTAATTCCGTGAGATATTCTACTGCTATTTTGATTGGAATTGCATTAAATCTGTATAATAACTTTGGAAGTATGGCTATTTTCACTCTGTTGGTTCTTTCTACTCAAAAACAAGGGATATTTCTCTATCTCATGATACGCTCTTTGATCTCCTTTTTCAGAGTACTGCAGTTTCCAATACAGAGGCTTTTCACTTCCTTTGTTAGATTGACTCCTAAATATTTTCAGCTCTTTGGATGCTATTATAAAAGGGGTTGTTTCCCTGATTTCTCTCTCAGTGAGTTTGTTATTTGTGTACAGGAAGGCTATTGACTTTTTAGTGTTTACTTTGCATCCAGGTACACTACTGAATTCAGTTGTTAAAACTACAAGTCTTTTGGTAAAGTTTTTGCAGTCTTCTATGTAGAGCATGGTGTCATATGCAAATAATGATAATTTAACTTCTTCCTGTCCTATTCTTATTCATTTTTTTTCTTTCTCTTTTGTAATTGCTCTGGCTAATCTTTCCAAAACATTGTTGAGTAAAAGTGATGACAGTGGACATCTATATCTTGTTCCTGATTTTAGAGCAAAAGCTCTCAGTTTTTGTCCATTTAGTTTGATGTTAGCTGTTGGTCTGTCAAAGATGACTTTCTTCACATAGAGGTAAAGATCATCTATTCCACTTTTCTGTATGGTTTTTATGATGAATAGGTGTTGTCCTCAATTCAACAATTTATTCACAGGGGAGAAAATTTAAAAGGTTTTAGGGGGGAAATGGAGAAATAGAAGAGGAAGAGATTAGAAGCAAGGCTAATAGATAGAGAAAGATTACACAAACTTTGGGAAACTGGTGAAGGAAACAAGGTAAAGAGAGAAGGAAGAAATAAAAACAAGAAGAGAAAAACAATAAGAAAATGAGAAGCAATGTTCACACTCATGTAAAAACAAGAAAAATCATGAAAAAAACAAAACAAAACAAACCAGAAAACAAAACAAAAAGAAATGAAAAAAAAAAGAAAGGAAAAAAATAAGAAAAAAAAATGTCCACTTCTTCAAGGCATGCCTCTGCTGTCATTGGTAGACAACACGGTTAGAGAGAGTCTAGATTTGAGTTAATTAATACCAGTAAGCCAACCATGGCTTTGTGGTGTGGTGGTAGATAATCCCAGCAAGCCTGCACTTTCAGTTCCACTGAAGTTCAGGTTGGTGTCAGGTTGTGAGTCTGAACCCTGGTTTGTTTAGTCTGTAATACTCCATGAACCTCCTGCCAGCTGAATTCTGCTCTCTGCCATTTTGAACTCAGCTTTCTGACCTCCTGCCAACTTGAATTTGACAAGCTCACCTTGACATTGGGAGCTACTAGATGGAGCCAGCCTACAGTTGTTTTGAATTCTCAGTTGAGTTTACCTCTCTCCAAGGTTGCTAGTGGCCAATTGCCCTTTCTTGGAGGTCTTTTGATTCCACCCACCACTAAAGTCTGCTGCATCCATTGCCTATTCCACTGGTGTATTTCTTCTTGGAGGACTCTAAGGTAACCAGTAGTCACCTTGCATCTTCAAGTTTGAGCCTCCCCTCCTACATAGTGAGTCCAAACTCAGGGAGAAGGTACTATCTGCTGTTCTTCCTCTTCATTGAAGTCTTTCTCTTCCCTCTCCCCATGGGCTTCAGTTTTCACTTCAGATCCTACAGATCCCATAGATCCTTCAGATCACTTTCCTCATTTTTCTCTTCCTCACTTTGTTATGTTTTCTAGCATCTGGACACCAAATCTCAGAGAGGCACTTTTTCTGTTGTTCACATTCTTCCATCTTCCTGAAAATCTGTCTACTTTATTTTAGATGTAAGATTATCTACATCAAAAAGTTCAGAAAGCTGCTCTAAGAAAAAATCCTGGAAGCCGGGCGTGGTGGCGCACGCCTTTAATCCCAGCACTCGGGAGGCTGAGGTAGGCGGAGCGTTGTGAGTTCGAGGCCACCTTGGGCTACAACGTGGCGCAAGGCTGGCCTGAGCTACATAGTGCGACCCTGCCTCAGAAAATCAGGGCCGGGAGTTTGGCTCAGTGGCTTAAGCACCTGCCCTGGCAGGCGAGAGGCTGTGAGTTCAATCCCCGGTGCCGGAAAAAAAAAAAAAAAAAAAAAAAAAAAAAAAAAAAAAATCCTGCTTCCCTGTACAAGGTGAAAAATTTAACTCAAGTTGTTTATTTAACGATAAAATTTGATTTTATTTCTTGTGGTTAAATAGTTATTCTCACTTTGACAACATGACCACTACAGCCTTTACTTTCTGTTAATGACATCATTCAGATCTAGGGTAAAATGACCCCTTTTTGTTATTACTGTATTTTTTTTAACCAGTGCAATCTGGTTTGTTCTTTAAAGTCAAATATTCTCATTGATTGTAATGGGAACTATTATTGCTGATAGTTTCCTTTGTTTGTGATCTTTATCATTAAATGAAAACTTCAATTTTCTCATTCTGTAGAAAAATATTAAGTACCTACTTGGTTATTGCACAATTGGCTTTCATTTAATGGAATGGACAAATTCCAGGAAAGCCCGCTGAAATATATTCCACTTATTTTAATTATAAATCAGAAATTTATTTCCATGTCAGTGTAGAAATGTACCAAATTGAACTCGGTTGAAATCAGCAAATATTTAGTGAGCACTTATCTTACCTAAAGTAATGTGCTGAACACTGCATGGTATACACAGAAGAAAAAGGCATTGAAACTGCTCTCAAATAATTAATAATCACCCTAAAAAGCATAGTATAAAAGTCAATATAACAGAAGAAGAGACAGTCTTATAGAGACATCAAATATATAGTGGAATTTTATTTAAAAGCAATGTCAGTCCTACTTTAGAAAAGCAAAAAGGCTCTGCTAATTTTTGACTGTTGAGAAAGGGAGAAGTTATTCCAGGCAGAACAAAATTCCTAGGCAAAAACAGAAATGTAGGAATGTGTAAGCCTCTTTCTGGAGTGAGTTCATCTGGACAAAGCATGGAATAAGTGCAAGGACATAAGAAGTTGCAGACTTTATAGCCCTAAATAATCCATTAAGAAAATTTAATGTAATCCAGTTAGTACTGGGAACAAATGAAGTCTTTTGAGCAAACAATAAAATACCTAGAGCAGTTGAAAATACACAGAACGGTTCAGTAAAGAGACCACATAAGCATACTTTTACTATTATACCTTTCCAATTTCCTCTCCCTTAGTACAGATTAAAGTCTGGAATTCTTTCCTGACAATACTGGTAAATATGGTCTTTCCTTAGGAGCCAATGAGGATTGGTTCCAGTACACTTAAAGATATGAAAGTCCCTGTACATGCTCCAAATTACTTACAATTACTTAGTATTTGCATACAATCTAGGCACATTCTATTACACACTTTAAATCATCTCTGTAATGTTTATAATACCCAATGTATTGTGAATGCTGCATAAATTATTGTTGTACTGTATTGTATAGGAACAATGACAAGAAAAATATCAGTACATATTCAGTACAGATACAATTTATTTTTTGGAATGTTTCAGATCTGTAGTTGGTTAAATTCTCAGATGTTTAACTCACTGATATAAAGGACTGTCTTTATATCTGTGAATGTTAGCAGAGGTTTCTCTGAATGCTGCTAAAGGGAACAAAGATACAGAATGCAGTATGTTTGGGTGGGAGAAAATAATGTAAAATTAAGAAAAATGCCTATATATATATATGAATCTCTTAGCCATATTATTCAATGAAAAAGTCTGATGTAGAACAATACATTTATTCTCTCTCATTTATAGAAAAAATAATGTACAAACAACTCTTTTCCCTCAAAACTGAAAATCTGAAAGGTATAGTTTATATAGGTATAGAAAATTTGTGAAACAGTTCACATAAAGTTGTTCTAATCATTATATTTCAAGGAAAGCAGCTTGAGGTTTTCATGTAGAGGGGAGGAATATCTGAATTACCACCACTTATCATCAAATTTGCAAAAAATAAAGGCTTTTTTATTTGATGAAAATGTGAGTTTTTAGTTGTTCTCTGTGGATTCATTTTTTAGTACAGGAAAAAATATCTAGCTAATGAGTAAAGGAAATATTAAATGCTTTTCTCATAATCCAGGATTGATAGGATGAACTCTTTAGAAATTGACTAATGATCAATATTTAGGAAATTTAGAATATTTTTGTTTATTTGGAATATCACCTAGAGTGTATCAGATATCAAGACATGAGCACTTTACTTTTCTGCCATGATTAAGCACAAATTAGGATGGGTCATGCATCATCGGAAGGAAGAAGAGGAATAAAAGGTAGAGAAGAGGGACTAAAGAAATATACCAGCAGTCTGACTGCTGTTGAACCTTCACAGCATGAGTCTCAAAGGCAATAACTGAAGGTTGCCATAGTGGCTCACAGAACTTTGCTTCCGAAGATATTGTAATTTTGTAAGTACGAAAGAGGGTGATTCACTTTTTGATTATTTTAGAGCACATTGGCAAAGACAATATTCAACATGTTCAGCATGCAAGAGAGTAGTTCCTGATACACAAATGCAAAATTAATTTGGTATATAAACTGTTTAGGATCTCAGATAAAATTACTTAACCTATGTAATTTACTTTACTTTCTTTTGAATTCATAACATTGCTTTTATAGCAGGGAAGTTACTATCCTGTTAACAAGAAAAATAAATTTGAGATGTTCCAGGTTTTACTGACTTCAAACACATTAAACTCTAAGAAGATAGGAAGTATAGTTAGGTTTCAAGGCCCATATTTTCAAGAAAAAAAAGATGGAAATGTGAATGCTTGTAGCTCTGAATAGGTAAAACTCTTTTAGGTTCTTCATAGTGCACTAATGGACAGGATAAAGGAAACAGCTCTTTGGTAGTAGTAACAGAAGGAAAGAAGCAAAATGCACAGTACTTTGACATTTTTAGGAACTGAAGATCCATTCTTTTACTCTACAAAATTACAAAATATTATCTCACCCAATCAAGATTAAGTGGGTTATACAATTTTTTCCCTATGCAATACATGAATCAGATTAATTTACGTATTAAACAACTAGGTTATATGATTGAATGCCCTATATTTTTAGGTTGAACAACTGGAAGCCATGTCCTTTCAAGTTACTCCAGTTTCTGGCACTTTCAAGAGTCTGACTCCAGGTTAAAAGAAAAAAAAAACCTGTTAATAATACCAAGCCAGCAAATCTGGAAGCTATAATGACAGTAGTCCAGGGATTCTTTTCAGAATCTCCAAAATTAATTCTATCTGCAGTTTGGCAGTATCATGCGACATAATAATAATGAGACTTGGGGATAATAACATGGATTCCTCTCACAAACTTTCCCCACTCCCTGCTGAGATTCCTTCTTCCACAGATAATCCGTGTATTATCAGCTAGCATCTCCTTTCTGGGAATGTGAAGAGTATAAGGAAACAGAGAAGAGGATACACAGGCATATAATCTGTATTTTGGAGCAGAGATTTTTTTTTCTATGCCTTCTACAGTTCTTCCAGTATGCTGAATTTCACCCGAGAAAAGTCTAAGTGAAACTGTCCTCAATTTGAATATACAAGGTGATCAAACTAGTGCGAGGAATGTTTAAATGCAATGTTTAAATATGGCAAACCATACATTACCATCAATTCTCCTCAAAATACTTCCCCTCACTTCAAATACAACTCATTTTTCTTGCCAATTTGTCAAACAGTTCTGTAAGTCCACTTTCTTTTCTTTACAAGATGTGATTAAAACTACAGTGAGTGCTGCTGTTGGGTGCCATCCAAAGGAAAGGCAGGCTCATAAAAACATTGCCATGTGTCCTCACAAAGGCATGGCCTCTTGTGACTTATAGCTCTTGCCCAAAATCAAAATGAACATGTATTGCTTTGAATCAATTCAGAACATCCAGGTGGCCACAACAGTGCAATTAATAACACACTGAAGAGGCCTTCCAGAACTGCTTCAGAAAGTTATATGAACAGGGAGATAACTGTGCCTGAAGCAAGGGGGAATACTTTGAAGGGGACTAATGACAATATGTCTTTAACTGAAAATTTTTTTGAAATTTATACTTTTACTATTTTTTTTATCACAATGCATACATCTCTTAAGGAAAGTATAAGATCTTTATATGCAAAGGTCCAGGGTATTCATTTCTCACCAGTGAAACAACAGGGATTGGATATACTCTTCTTCATGAAGCAACCAAAGTCAAATATGTGAAATAAAATAAAACAAATAAAATATGTGAAACAACCAGGGGTGGTGGTGCATGCCTGTAATCTCAGTACTTGGGAGGATGAGGCAGGAGAACCCCTGTCAGTTAGAGACAAACCTGGGCTAAAAAGTGAGTTCGAGGCAGCTTGAACTGCATAGAGAAACCCTGTCTCAAAAAGAAAAAAATAGATAAATAAGTGAATAAAATATGTGAAACAACAGTTTTCAAGAAACTGTTGATACAAAGACAGTTCAGGAAAGTGTTCCATATAAAATGTCAAAGAGCAGAGGTGAGTTCTGTGATCGCTTAAGCATAATGACTTGAGACAGTGTGCAGATTGCTGTTTAGGGAAGAGGAACATAGGTGAAGCTTGAAGTGCTCCCTGTCTGAAGACTGTAGGAGACCAAAGTTGTAGAGTATGGAGGACAGAAAACTGGAGACAGGAAAGTTACAAAGATGTACAAAAAGAGAATCTATTGTGTTTTGTTGAATGCTGGATAGCAACTGTAGTTCTATAGGACTGACCAGCACAAAGGTGGAAGGAAAGTATATGAGACCAGGGAAAACACCCAAAATGATTGGAGGGAATGTGATTCAGAACCCACACAAGAAGGGGTAGTGGCATTCGTTGTGTAATTTTTTCTTTGTCTTTTTTTTTTTTTTTTTTTTTTGAGGCAGAGGCTCACTGTATAGCCCAGGCAGCCTTAAACTCAGGGCAATCCTCCTGCCTCAACCTCTCAAGTGCTGGAATTACAAGCATGCACCACCACACCTAGCAGTAGTGGCATTCTTGCCAGCCAAACTGTCTCATTATTCATTGGACATTGAGTTAATCATCAGAAGTGGCTTGCCTTAGCAAAGAGGAGTAATTAATTTTGATGATTCCTAATTAATTTTAAT
This sequence comes from Dasyprocta punctata, assembly GCA_004363535.1. Classification (NCBI taxonomy): domain Eukaryota; kingdom Metazoa; phylum Chordata; class Mammalia; order Rodentia; family Dasyproctidae; genus Dasyprocta; species Dasyprocta punctata. The sequence goes on along the minus strand of RJWM01003244.1, from coordinate 6,728 downwards.
ACCATGACCTAAAAGAATCAAATTATTTCAGTTATTTAACTGAGCTCCAGAAGAAAAGCTCAAGAAGATTATAGGTATACAAAATATCCAGCACCCACTAGAGACCATAATCTTAAGTGACATAAATCGGAGACACAAGTTTAAATATCTCATTGTTTCTCTCATGTGAGAAAATAATGGAGGATGGATATTGGGAAGTAAGAAGAATATGTTTAAATGGGAAGGGGAACAACAGAGGGCTGAGGAAGAGGCAAGTAAAGGAAAAGAAAAAAAGAGAAAGGAGAAAAATATAGAAGTAAAGCTGTTATAAATGGAGAAAAGAAGAAGGGTCGAAAGGAGGAAAGAGAAATGGGAAAAAAGAATCGAGATATGTCATATACAGGTATTCCCTATGATGAATGTGATAAATATGTGACAAATATGCATTAACAAAAATATGAAGTTAAAAATAATGAAAGTCATAAACAGAAAAAAATCCAGCACCCAAAAGACTAGAATTTTTACTAAAAGAGACAATTGTAGTGTAAAGAGATTTAAATAATAGTTTGAAAACTTTAACTATTTACCCATGTAGTTACTATTTCTTTACCACGATGTGAATTTTTTAATTCTTTTATTAATAATTCTTGTATTCTATAAGTACCGTCCAACTAATACATTTGACCAGCCAATACGTTTTATAGGAAATACCTTATAGAACAATGATTAACATACAAAAATTTATGCTCATTTAATATACATGGTTTGATGAGTGTGAAGATTAGTATGTACACACCTATGAAAGTCTTATCACCCTCTATGTGCCATAAACATATCCATCTGACTCCAAGTTACTTTTGTTATTCTCTCTGTTTAATATTATTGTTTATGATAAGACTTAAAATAGCACATACAATGGTTATTTAGCAAGTTTTCAAGTATACAGTGTAATATGGTTAACTGTAGAGCTCCAGGACTTCTTGTTACAATGCTCAAACTATGAACTTTTGATTAATATCCCCCTATTTTTTCTATCCTCTCACTGGGAATCATCACTCTAGTCAATATTTATGAGTTCAACTATTTGAGATTCCCCCAATAAATGGAATCATACAGTATCTCTTTTTCTATGACTGGTTTACTCACTTAGCCTAACATCATAAAGGGTAAGATTTCCTTCTTCTTTAGGGAGGAGTTCTTCATTGCATGTATATACCCTCTGTTTTTTGATTTTTAATCTCATTCATTCATTAATGGAAATTTAGGTTTTTTTGGATACTGTGAATAATTCTGCAATGAACACGAGGGGCAGACGTATTTTCCAGATGGATAGTTCAGTTCCTTTGTGCATATATGCAGAAATGGGATTGCTGGATCGCATGATAGTCTTAAGTTTAACCGTGGATTTTTCTTTAAGTTTTTCATAGTGGCTGTCCTAATTTACCTTGCCACCAATAGTGTATAGAGTACCATTTTTCATTCCTCCATGTTCTTTCTTTTATCTTTTTTAAAATAGTGATCATTCTAATAGTTATCAGATAACTCATTGTTGGTTGAATTTATATTTATTTGATGATTAGTAATACTTATCAGTTTTTCATATAACCCTTGTCATTTGTATGTCTATTTTTGAGAAATATCTATTTAGTTTTTGCTTATTTTTCAATTGTGTTACATATTTATTTACTTTTTGATATTGAGTTATAGGAGCTCTCCATGTTTTCCCATATTAAAACTTTATCAGATGCATGGTTAGCCAATATTTTGCCCCTGCTGCTCTGCAGTAGCTTATTAATTTGAAGCAGCTCTAATTTTCTATTTTTGCTTTCTTTTCTGTCCTATTTTTGTGATACTGGGGATTAAACCCAGAGCCTTTGCACTGAGCTTGATTTCCAGCCTTGTTTTTTATTTTTCATTTTTTAGAGGATCCAGGTCACTAAATGGCTCAGTCTGCCCTCCAACTTGTGATCTTTCAACCCCAGCCTCCCAGAGTACTGAAATTACAGGCAACAATCACCATATTCTGCTACTTCTTTTGATTTGGGGATCATATCCAAGAAATCATTGCTAAAGCTAACAGCAAAGCTTTTCCATATGTTTTTTTTCCACCATATGTGGCTGGTATTTCTAAGCATTCTGATGTCCCATTGGTCTTACAGCATCTTTTATTTTTTTTACCATAATATTTTTATCACTGTAGTTTAGTAATATGTTTTGAACTCAGGAAGTGAGTTTATTTGACTTTGTTCTTCTTGTTCAAAATTACTTCAATTATTCAAGGTCTTTTCTGATTATAAATTATTTTTAGGACTATTTTGTATTTCTGTAAATAATTACATTAGTATTTTGAAAGTGATCGTCTTGAATCTGTAGATCACTTCAGATAGTATGAATACTGAAGAATATTAATTCTTCTACTCTATGAGCATAAGGTGCCTTCGATTTTAATTGTGTCTGCTTTAGTTTCTTTTATCAATGTTCTATAGTGTCCACTGTATGAGATTTTTATCTTCTTAATTACGTTTATTTCTAACAATTTTATTATTTTTATGCTATTGTAGAGAGGACTGTTTTCTAAATTTTTTATCAAATAGTTTATTATTACAGCATACGAATGCTACTGCTTCCATGCTTCCCCCCAAATAAGACCTAGTTGAAAAATAATCAGCCTTGAAATCTAGAGACCAAAGATGCCAGCCCCAATCAGCCTATCCTTGCCTTGCCTGCTTTACCTGCCTTACAGAGTAGCCACAGAGCAAGGGAACAGTGACAGCAGGTAAGGCAAGGATAGGCTGATTGGAGCTGGCATTTCTAATCTTTAGTTTTCACAGTTGGTTATTTTCTAGCTAGGTTTTATTTTGGGGGAAATAGGATTTTTGTGTATAAATTTTGTACCTTGCACCTTTCCTGGATGTATTCTAAAATTTTTGTATGAAATCTTTAGGGTTTTACTTCTTGAGGTCTTTGGTGTTTTCTATACATAAGATCATATCATCTGCAAAAAATCATTTTACGCTTTCCTTTCTGATTTTGATGCCTTTATTTCCACTACTTGCCTAATTGTTTTGCCCGAGTAGACAATTAAAAACTATATGATCATCTTAATAGATGCAGAAAAAAGCATTTGACAAAAATAAACATTTCATAAAAATTCTTTTTTTTTTTTTTTTTTTTTTTTTTTTTGCAGCACTGGGGATCAAACTCACAGCCTCTCACCTGCCAGACAGCCGCTTAAGCTGCTGAGCCAAACTCCCAGCCTTTCATAAAAATTCTTGGGAAGTAAAATGTAGACTTATTATTCAACTTTTCATATAATGAAAGATTTGAGGCAATTAACTTATATAGAGAAAAGGTTTAACTTGGTTCATGATTCTGGAAGCTCCAATCCAAGTTTGGGAGACCTAAGGTTTTGAGTTTCTTTTAAAGATGGTATATCATGGCAAGAGCTCAGGAAAATGCAAACTGCTTACATTTTCAAGCCAGAAAGCAGAGAAAGACTCAGAGCTGGGATCCCACAGTTCTTTTAGGGCATATCTGAGAAATGATATAAAGTCCTATCATGGGACCCTACTTCCCAAACATTGATAGTACTTCCCTAAACACTACCTTGGGAACCAAGTCTTTAGCACACAGGCCTTCAGGAAATACTATTGATAGTCAAATCACAGCAAGAGGAATCTTTCAAAACACAGCAAAATCACATACGTGAAATCATATACATATACAGGAACATCATACTTGGTGGTGAAAAACTGAAGTTTTTTCCCCATATCAACAATTACTTCACTACAAACTTTAAGTATGTGTGACCAATCTAAGTCAATTATACTAAGTCAATTATACTCCCAAAATATTAAACAAAGTAAATAAAATTATAAAATAAACTCTTTGGGTTTCCAAAGTCAAATGAAGGAGGAAAAAAAGAATCTTGTGGTGATTTTGTCAGGTCTACTATACATTTGTGGAGATAAGAAAGATATTCTTATTCACAGTGTGTCTGGATGTTTTTGTTCCTACTTCCCTGCATTTGGCATACTTTTGTTTTATCCTCAGTTCCATGCATGAAAATCACAAGCCTTCTACAGGCCCATTTCAAAGACTATTCTTTTCTTACTTGACCCCTTCATTGTTCTCCTGTGCATGGTCTTGCTCCAAATCTCTCCATGTCTCTCTGATTGTATTTGTTTTCTCTTCCTGGTCATAGTGTTAAAAATAACTTTTTTTTTCATAGGCGGGTCCCTTTGATTCACTGGGGTAATCTGAAATGCATCAGTTCAATTTATAGACACTGGGTATATATTTTTGATGTCTTTATGGTGAGAACAATGAGGAGTGAAACTTATGATCTCTCTAGCATTTCAGAGCAAGTCTTTTGACAGCCAGACTTTCCATAGTCCATTCCTTTTCGGATTTCAGCCTCTTCTAAACATCACATTACAGGAAATAAAAAGTATATATAATGGAAAATTTATGCTACTGTAACCATTGATTTGGATTGCAAAATATTTATTTTCAGATTAATCTTCTAATTTGTTTTTTAAAGATGTTTGACACTAAGACACTTTTCTAAGATTGTATGGCACTCCCATGAAATCCTTTTCACAATCTCGATGATAGCACTAAAATAATTTTCAATTCACAAGTGAATAAAAAGAAGCATGTAAACTTGTGGTTAAGGTATGAAGGATGGAATCCACAGCCCATGCTTTTAATAAAAAATTATGTCACCTTTCCAATATATAAAATGGAAAAGAAAAGGCCAAATAGTCTAAGTCTAAAGAAATTAAAGAATATGTTTATGGGGAAGGGATGAAAGTGTAATCTCTTATAATGAACAACAAAATGAATTTTTTCTGGATTGTTTTAAAATACAGTTTTTATCAAATCAGAATCAATAAATTTTTCAGATTTTTTCTCTTAGGTGTCTTCTAATAGGAATAACTATTCCTCCACAGTTATTATTTTTAATGATATTTAGTTTTAATAAAAATAATCTTACAATGTTGCCATTTTAAAGTCTCCTCAGGACTTCTTAAATTATATAGCAGGACTCTTACATTATATATGAATTATTGGCAAAGGTTATATCTTATGTAATTTGGAACCTATCTTGTGACTCTGCTAAGAGTTTTTCATTCAATAGAACCTCAATTTTGTGTGTGTGTGTGTGTGCATGTGGTACTGGGGATCAAACTCAAGACCTTGTGCATGTTACACAAGGACTTTGCATTCCTAGTCCTGAAAAATCAATTTTGAAGTGAATCAAGATCTGAGTGGTTCCAGTGTATGCACTAATATGCACTCACATACGCACTCGCACATAAGATATACAAGCAAAGATAAAATCCTGAACCACTGCAAATTACATTTTTACCTTACCAAAGTTCATAATGAATTAACTCTGTTCATCTGTTAGATAGTATTTAATTTCCTTTTAATTAATTTTTTCCTTTGCTCAGCACTTTTCAATTTCAGCACATGTGATAACAAATGCTGCTATTGACTGAGAAACTAAGAATTAGATGTGGTCTGTGATACATAAACCAGTTTCCTTTGTCCCAGAGGAAAATGAAAGCATTAATGTTGCTCAGCCAGTTGGTGGAGAACATTATTTAAATTCAAATGAGAGAAAAACAAGTTTGCTGTACACTGCAAACAAATCAGCTGAGAAGATATTATAGCAAATCTCTGCCTGCAACCTCTATTGGTGTGTTTTTGCAAAGAGCAAAGAAGTAGTTAATGTGGGAGGCTAGATTTTTTTCAATAATGTAGCGTATCAATTTTGTCTGGAGACTGATTTGCTAATTATTCAGGTCCTAAATAATTCAAACCATGTTCTTCTTTATTAGCTAATATCTTTCAGAGGTTGGGAAGATGATTATAAAGACCAATTAAAGATATAGTTTCCTGGCATGCTGGCCCAGTTCATAATCTGCACAATATGAAATATTTTGTGAGAAAGTCATTATCAAAATATTCTTCCCTAGTTTATATTAGTCTTTAAATATTTGTTCCTTCTGTTCATATCAAATCCAACACAAAGTCTTTGATGGTGTTGTATAACTTGATCAGTAATAAGAAATTCTGATTCAATAAATTTCTTGATACCACATTAACCTTGCACCAGATAAACAAGTACTTTGGGAACTGTGGCTAATATAGCTGAATGTTAATGTAAGACTTCATATCTGAATGGACATAGAGAAAAATGAGCAGAGAAGCAGTCTTGTTAATAGATTACCTTGTTACATGAAAATGCTATTTTTTTAATGCATGTATTCCATTAACAAGTATTTGTTAGAGGAAAATCTATTGTTTTATTTACAGAAAATGTGTTGTGTTAAACAATGCTGCTTCATTTTAGTGTTTTTATATTATTCAATACTTGGGAAGGTGTTTTTCTAATTTAGTAGATAAGAGTAACTTGAAAAATTCTATTAGGTTTCAAAGACTGTAACAGTGATTTAGGACACTCAGCTGCTCCATCTAACACAAAGTTTATGTATTAAATAACAGCCCCATGTTTCCTAGATGAGTAAACACAGTCAGAGTAGTTTTTATACTGAAAAAATGAGGAAGACATTGATTTCAATAGAAATTCACATTAATTAAAATATTAAAACACTTTTTCTGGCAGATCCATTGATAGAGCAAACTCTCTTGCCCTAAAATCTCTCTTTGGTTAATCAAATTTTAATTTTTAGGACTATTCCAGAAAAGATTTGATTATATTTTTTCCTTGAGTACAA
>RJWM01003243.1:0-116027 GCA_004363535.1 Dasyprocta punctata | reverse complement strand
TCTCTCCTCCCCATAGATTAGCTTTGCTGATCCTAAAACTTCACACTAGTTGAACCACATATTATGCATTTCATGTGTCTGGCTTCTTTCACCCAGCAGCACATTTTGGGAACTCATCCACACTGTTGCATGTATCAGTAGCCCATTCTTTTTAACTGCTGAGCACTATCATTATAGGGTGTTAAATGGAAAATGGGGTCGTTATTTCTGCACATTTGAGTGACAAGATCCTTCTGACAGCTGGATAAAGAAGTGATTAGTGTGGAAAGCAGCATGGGGCAGAGGAAGCAGCTAGAGATGATGGCAGTCACTTGAGTGACTCAAACCAAGATAGGAGCTGGTATGATGGAAAAGAGAGAAATATATGAAAAAGTTAAGGCAGTAGAGGTGGACGCCTTGGCTGCTCATGGAAGAAGCAGTGAGGGTCCAAGGGGACAGTGGCACTCCCAGGTATTCTGAATAGAGTGTTGGAAGAAGTCACAGGCTTGGTGTTGTGCATGTTTCATTTGCAATTCATGAGGCACCGAAATGAGACAGCCAACACCGGGATGTGGACTTCTATGTCTCGGAATGGAAGAAGTCAGGGCATTTGTCAGAGGTGAGTACTCCACCTTCCCCAGGAGGTTGCAGCCACAGCAGTGAGCTGGCTCTGGAAGGAGGCACAGGTAAGGAAGAGGCAATTATGGCAAAGTGTGGCAAAGAAGTAGGGGCGAGAAAGGTAGCCAGGAAACCCCAGAAGAAGCTAGAGAAGTAGGGGAGAGGAGCTTACAAGGCCAAGGAGAAAACAATACAGGTATGGTGAGAAGGGTCAAGAGGTGGAACAAGATGAGACTTGGGAAATTCCATTTTGTTTGGCAAGCAGGAATTGATTGATGTCTTTCACCGGAAGAGTTTTTGGTGGAACTGGGAAGGCAGAAGTCAGGGACAGTGGCTGAGTGTCCCATAAGGAGCAGGGAGAAGGAAGCAGAGGCAGGTCTTTTGCAGGCTTGCCTAGGAATAGGCTGTGAGAGAGAAGGCAGGAGCTAAGAGGGGAGAACATGGTAGCCTGAGCTTGGCTATGTGCTGGGGAGCAGGCTGGCTGGAGTCAGGGAGAGCAGAGGGGGAAATACAGGAAGGAAGGGCAAAGGGATCCACTGAGGGCCTTCTTTCCGAATCTCAGGTACTTCAGAGCTACTGTAGAAATTATTACAAGGATCCAGGTGTGATGGGACATGCCACAGTCCTAGTACTTGGAGGCTGAGGCAAGATGATAGTGACTTTGAGACCAGCCTGGACAATTAAATGAGACCCTGTCTTAAAAGTAAAATAAAAAAAAAAGAGGGGTATAGTTCAGTGCTAGAGTACTTGCTGAGCATGCACAGGCCCTGGGTTCTGTCCCAAACTGTATACATAGATACACACACATGCACACAAGCACACATGCATGCGCACATACGTGGACAAATTATTACAAGGATTACATAAGATAATGTGTTTGTGAAACTACTCAGCTTGCCACAGATGTTCAAAAATGTTCTTTCTCTCTCCCTCTCTCTCTTTCTCTCTCACTCTCTCACTCACTCTGTCTCTCTCTCTCATTTACCTCTTTTGGAACTGACAGCTTTCCCTACAGACCCACATACTTACCTGGGGACCCAGGTCCTCAACCCCCTAGCTACTCTCAACCCTTGTCTCCCACCCAGGGGAAAGGTACATACATGTTAAATACCAGGGCGATGACGTAGTCTGGTGAGACAGTCACTTTCCAGTCACACTCCTTGCCTGGTGGGTAGGGCTCGGGGTAATTTGGCGATAGGATGACTCCCGATGGTCCAGTTAGGTCTCCTCCACAGGGAGCTGAGGAGAAACGAGGCCGAAGGTAAATTTGTCTCCTTCACCCTGGTCACACTTTAAGAAGTAGTGGTGAGGCATGGTAGAAAAGGGCTGAGGTTCATAGGCCCAAGTTAAAACCTGGCTCTAGGGCTGAGTGTGGAACAATGGAATTTGACTTGGGAGTGATGGAAATGTTTTGGAAGTAGATAGTGGTGGCACAACATCATGAATGTTCTAGATACCACCGAATTGTTCACTTTAAAATGAGTGATTTTTAGGCTGTGTGCATTTCACTTCAATAAATTTTTTTTTTATAATGTCTGGCTCTGCCACTACCTGGTTGTGTGATCTTAGGGAATGTATCTGACCTCTGTAGGTCTCTGTGTCCTTCCTCTATAGTAAAATAGAGGTAATATCTTCTCTGTGGGCTGGGGAGTTCTGTTGATGCACTGGTTTGTCAGTATGGTGCCATCACTGCCTTTCAGACAGCTGAAGTCCACGGTACCCTTCTGGTGCCTTGCATTCAGATACCAGGCAGATTTTGTGGAGGTTTACCGTGAATTCCACGCACTCAGACAGAAGGAGTGCACATGATCACGCTTGCCTGCCAAGCCTGGCTAGCCTCTCTTGCTGTCAGTGCTCCTGGCATCTGCTGGGGTGACAGACACCTTCCAGCTTTCCCAGAGGCCTACCCAGGAGGGATTGTGCACAATTAGCTGGATGGAGGTGTTAGAATTGCTGAGAATCTTCCAGTCCTCAGTCTCCTGTGATGACATGTTTCTCAAGCAGGTGGAGAGGGCAATGTGGTTGGATGGTCCAGCAAACTCTTCACCAAGGGATCTGCCAGCCCACCTCCCTGCTCCCTGAGCCAGGTCCCCTCATTCCCCTCTGATGGGGCCGTGGGTGTACTGTGTGGGTGGACAGACAGAGAGAAGCTGGGAAGCCTGTGGGGTCATGAGCAGGAAGAGATGGCTGAGACCATGCACGTGACTCTGTGTGAACACAACAGAGCCATCACAAGGTTGCCAGGGGAACCAACAATTGGTGAGCCTGAAGGAGGACAGATAGCTGTGGAAGGGAAGAGGACAGAAAATCTCAGAGCGGACCAAAGGGTGTTCAGACATTGAGGAGCAGTCTGTCACTCACTCATCCCAGATCTGAGCTCTTGCCTTATGCTGTGGCTTTTGCTGTGTGAAACTTAAAAGGCTGGGTCAGCCTCTAATGGGGGTCTCCAAAAAGGGCAGGTCAGACCAGAGAAACCTATGGTGGCTGAACCTGAGCCCCGTGGGGGTCATGAGCAGGGTGTTTTTTTTTTCCACGGGAAAACACACCACAAGCACCAAGTTGAGGCCAAACACTCAAGCTGGACATCTATCTCATCAGGAAAGACTCATGGCGTTTTAGATAAGTGGTACCTCAGTCGTGAACTTAATTCATTTCATGATTCTGGAAGCGATGGCCATGTTTGTGTTCATGTGGGAAAGACTGCCACATCTGTGTTTGTCACCTGATGCAGTTCGCAAACAGAAACAAAATTTGCCAAACACTTCTGCTTGTGAACCAAGTTATTTGCCAACAAAAGTGTTTGTAAACCATGAACGGAGGTACCACTATGCAGTCTCTTATTCATGACTCATTAACAACCCAGCTGTGTATAATTTTTCTGGGTGATAAAAGAGGAAACTGAGGCCGAGAAAGGTGAAGTAGTCTTTTCAGTCACTTGAAGACTCAAGCCCAACTGTCTGCCTCCCAAGTCTGTTCTCTGCATGTTCCAGAGGAATGCAGCACTGCTCTGGATCTCCGGGCCTCAGTGCCTGGCCTCAGTTGCTTGAGCCTCACTCTCTTCTCCACCAAACACTCATGAGAGGCAAGGGGTAGGTTGAGGGACAGACTGAGCAAGGCCTGTGTGATCAGGGCTGCAGAGCAGGGCTGCTATGTCTAGTCAGAGCAGCCCTGCTCCGGTCAGCCTAGAGATGAGGTCTGGCATAGACAGGGAGTGAGAAAGCCCGTGTCCCATCAGAAGTGCCAGTTGCCTGTGGGGTCCTCCGTGCTGCCTCCATTGTCAGCTCAGGGGCTTCTTCCTTCAGATTTGCCACAGACAGGGTGAATTCAGGCATTTCTGAATCTGCCTTTACTCTTTGGCCAAGCCCAAAGCTCTCTCAGTTTGCCAGGTTCTAGGCCTCTGCCCTAACACAGCTCTTCTGCAGATGGTTCCTGGCCTCAGATTTCCAGGCACCTGCTTCCCACTTGGGAGCCTGAGCAAGCACCATGCCCTGTGCCAGCTGTGCCTGAGGTCCAGGAGGGACTCTTGGGCTGCCTCAGGGACAGATGTGGCAGGTACAACCGTAATTTCCAACTGGGAATGAGCATCAGCCCCTAATCATTTCAGACAGCTAGGAAGTGGGCAAGCTGTACTGAGGGGCAAGAGCTGTGGAAAGGGCATCGATTTGGAAGTCACACTGTCCTGGGTTCAAATTCTGACAGTGCCACTCACTACAGTGTGAGTTTGGGTGAGCTCTCCCCCACCCCCCTGTCCACTGGAAGCCTCTAGTTCTTTATCTCTAAGATGAAAGAAGAATGATAATGATAATGACTTCTAACACACAGTGGTTATTAGGAACCAGTGACCTGAGTGCATTCTAGCTTTATCTTATTTAACCCTCAAGATAATGCAATGAGACAGGGACTCTTCTTTCCTTGTTTTACAGATAAGTAAACTAAGGCACAGGGAAGTTAAGTAGTTTGTGTGTAAGGCCACAGAGCTTGTCACTGTGAAGCCAGATTTGAACCTAGGTCAGAAGCTAGAACCTGAGCTCCAAGCTGACATGGTGATTTCAGTTACATGTCTACATCCTGTCGAGCTCAGTGCTTTTTATATATATTGATGCTCAATAAGTGTTTCTTTACTTCCTTCCTGTAATAAAAGATCATGAAGGCCAGTTAGTTCACATGAGGCACACTGCCAAGGAAGTGGAAATTAGGGGCTTGTTGCTCGGATTTCCAGGCTGTTTGGGAGAACAGAGGCATTTATTCTGCTGCCTGAGGAACACTTCCCAAAACCATGAAGAGGAACAAGCGGTGGAAGCCGATTAACCTCGCTGCTCTGCTTTCTGCTCGGTACAGCCCTCATCAGCTCTGCATGTGGCAGCCCCTTTCTCCCCATCTTGCCTCAGGACCTGCTTTTCTGCAGAACAAGTCTCAGGAATCGCAGGCTTATAGAAGGGTGAGTTTGGAAGGGAACTCAGAGGCCACTGAGTTTCTCCCAGGCCTTATGAGAATCTTGATCAGCAGGAATTCTGACTCAGGGAAGGGAAGTGAGCCCATAATTGTATAATAGGAAACAGAGGTGGGAAGGAAGGAAAGAGGGACAGAGGGAACTTTCTATATCATCACCCCAGAATACCGTCAGGGAAGTATGTTTAACCTTGCAATGAGGAAATCGAAGCTCAGAGCTGACACAATTTCCCCAGTGCCATCAAGCTAGTAAATGGCGAGGCCAAACACTAAACTCAGATCTGTCTACTTCCATATCCCACACTCTTTCCTACTAGTACGTAGCTAAGAATTAAGTTGGTTCTCAGGTCTCAAACTCTTGTCCCGATACTTTCACACTGCTCCTGTCTCATGCATCCAAGTGGCCCCTATTCCCTCTAAGGAACAGGTCTCAGTTCTTTCATCCAGAGACTGGGCCTACAAAGCCCAGTCCCCAGATGCTGGGACAGCACCTCCCGTGGAACTAGCACAGGGAGGTGTAGGGCAGTTTCAGGGATGACACTGCAGGGGAGGTCTCAAGGAAGACCATCACAGCCATCTCCAGCAGGGACGCAGTGTGGTAGGTGGGAAAATGTGAGGCTTTGTCCTCAAATTGATGTGGGTGTGAAACTTGGCTCTGCCACATCCTAGCTCTGGCATTTGCAGCTAGATACCCGAATTTGTGTTTCAGCTTCAGCAACTGTACATGCAAGAATAGTGCTAACTTCAGAGTGCTGCAGGGAAAGTAAAACTCAGTCATTTGAGTGAACACTCTGTATGGGGCTGGCACACAGTAAAGACTCAGTGGCTACTGGGTCTCCTCTGCCCTAGGACCCATCAGTGGTGCAGAGATAAAGGCGTTCATCATTTTGCCTGAGAACAAGAGCAGAGGGAAATGAGCATCTGGGATGTTTCTATTTTTCTTTCCCGTCTTCCTCTATCCTCAAGTTCCTCCCTTCTCCCCATCTAAGCAGCTAGGGGGCAGAATTATTCAGGCTCAAATTCCTCACAAGCTACATGACCTCAAACAGGTGTGTTTCTTCATTTGTGAAATGGGGAGGTTTAAAGACCTAAAGCAGATCTTATGAATCCAAACTGAGCTAACCAGTAATCCCCTTGAGAAGAGAAGAACAAGTGTCTTTCCTTTGCTCCTAAGCATGTGGGTGTCCCTGCAGTGCTTCAAATAGTAGAACATGCTGACCACACTAACCAAGGGGACCCTTTCCAACCTAGATAGCTGGGGCTGCAGAGAGGATCTTCTTGGTTTGAAAGTCGTTAAGAACATTTTAGCAAGTAAATAATCTAGTGTGTGTGTGTGTGTGTGTGTATGTGTGTGTGGTGTAGAGTATATATGTGAGCATTGTACGTATGCATGCAAAACAGGGTAAATGTTGGGTTTCCTTCCCCTTTCAGCTGTTCCAATCTCCTGGCCCCAGGTTCAAGACACAGGTGCCTCTTGCACAGAATGGCATGGGGCACACAGCCATGAGGCCGGGGGCAAAGCACTCTGCAGCTGCTCTGTACCGATGCATGTTGGTGGGCTGGGCTGCCAGAAGAATCTGTTTTCAATCTTCACACAGCTGATCTCGGCGCTTCCCTGCAGTGCATAGCCAGGATCACACTGGAACACTGTGGAGTCACCGGCTTCCCAACTGTTGCCACTCCGGCTCCCATTCTGCGGGACCCCAGGGTCATTGCAGGATGTTGCTGTGGACACTGGGACAAGAAAACAAGAGGGAGAGAGGCTGCCTCGGTGTCTGCCAGCCAGCTCCCAGCTCATAACCTGTGCTGACCACCATCACCAGACCACTGCCATGACCATCGTCACTTCCCACCACTGTCATCACTGAGGCAATAGTACCTCTATTCTCATATCTTTATTGTCCATCAGTGCCTGGTTCAGACTGAATCATTGTCAGGGTATCCACCAGTTCCTCTCACTGATATCACCCCTACCATCCCACCAGTGCCTTCACCATTACCTTCATCACCCTGTCCCAGGATGCTATGCATTAAGCATGAGTGTGCTATTATGACTGTAGAATTGAATGCATTTTGATATTGGTGTACAAACATTGTTATATGGACAACATTTTTGCAATTTTGTGCATTTTAATGAACATGATCTGTATGAGGGAGTGACATAATAATAAAATACAAATGCCATGCACTTAATGTAAAGGGTTTGCAAAGAAATTTGGAGTTGGCCGGACAGAGTAATAAGCAGTGCTTGTGATGCTGCAGAGAGTTTGCTGAAATTGAGTGGAGACCATGCACTCTCTTGCAAGCAAATAACCAAGGACCCACTAAATCCAAACAACATTCATAGAAAAATGGAATGTTTGTAGAAAACGGAAGAGCAGAGTTAAAAACCAACATAAGTAGCTGAGATTAATTAAACATTTATAAACCTCAGAAACTTAAGAGATGTTCGTGGTCTAGTATCTAATCTAGTTTAACGTAGAACAGGTGTTTTAAAAGCAAGCACTGAATGAATGGAAGAAGGAAAGAATGAAATAGAGAATGAACAAGTGAATGGACTCATGTGTGTGAGAAAATGCACAGAGGAAATGACATAAGACAGCTTAGAGAAAGAAAGAATTTTGACAGTAGGGCCTGGTTTCCAGAATGTCATTGCTCATGCACTGTGGCTGGCAGACCCCAGGGGTAGGAGTCCTGGAGACCATGGGATCAATAATGCATTGATAATGTCTCGAAGAGATACTGTGCTTCCTATACTTTCCAGACGTCTTGGGGAGATGCACCCATTCTCTTTTGTGAGCAGGACTTCAGTATGAAAGGCATCAGCCTAGGGCACCTTTGTCTGCCAGTGCCACTCATCCTACGACCTAGAGTTATGTGGATGAGTATGGAGTTGTAATATCTAATACCATATACCATACTATACTTATACCTAATATTACCTATTATAAGATAAAATATAGCAAACTATGGTCCATGGCTAGATCTAAATCTTTGCTGGTTTCTCTAAAGTTTTATTGGAACACAGACATACTCGTTTATTTACACATTGTTTAGGTTGCTTTTCAGATATGATGGCAAAAAGGAGTTGTGACAACAGAGACCATATTTCCTGCAAAGTCTGAAAGGCAATCTGGTTTTTGATAGAAAGTGTTTGCCAATCCCTAATATATGGTATTCTGTCTTAAGATTTCCTTTTTTGAGATAAGGTTTTAAAACCTACCCTTCACTTTTACCATTAGCACCACTATACTCCAGCCATGTTTGTAGAATCTGCTTCTAACACGGAAATCTCACTCCGCCTTCCTTCTTCCTTCAGGGCCTTTGCACCTGGAGGCGCCTCTTCCTGGAAAGATCTTGTTGCAGATCTTCCTATGCCAGCTCCATTTTGTTATTTCATTATCAGCTCCAATATCACCTCCTCCGACAGGCCTCCTTGACCGCCTTCTTCTGGGCTCATCCATTGTTACGGCTGGGATCTGAAATATCCCCTCAAAAGCCTCATTGTGTTAAAGGCTTGGTTGCAAGCTGATAGCGTTTGAGGAGATGAATGGATCGCAAGGACCCTACCTTCAAGTGGATTAATCCATTGATGAGTTCACAGCTCAGTGGGTTTATTGGTGGGGCCTAATTGAATGAGATAGGTCAATGGGATGTGCCTTTGAAGAGAATCTTTTGTTTCCAGCTCCTTCTCTCTGACTCTTTCCTTTTCACTGTTTCCTGGCTACCATAAGGCTAGCAGTTTCCCTTTGCTATGCTCTCTTGGTGCAATGTTTCTGCTTTTCCGTAGGCCTAAAGCAATGGGCCAGTGGAACATGGACTGTGAACAAAAAGAAACCTCTCCTCGTTTAAGATGCATATGTCAGGTATTGGTCAAGGCAACAAAAAGCTGATGAACACATCCTTTAACTCCCTTTCATCAATTTAATCACATTATCCTGCTTCGTTTTGCTCATTTCACAGCACAATCTATAATAAACTTACTAATTTACAATATTTATTTTCATCTTTCTTGATTATCATCTGGAATCTCTATGAGAGCACAGACCTTGGCTATTTGGCTCTCAGCGGTATCCCCAGGGCTTACAGCACTATTCAGTACACAATTGTGCTCAGTAAATATTTGTTGAACAAACGAATGAATGAACAAATCATCAACATTTGACACTTACTGAATTTATTTATGAAGTCAAATAAGAATCAATCTTTTCCTTCCCAATTAAAGACAGACTTAGCTTTCATCTCTAGCTTTACAGTGCACTGTACACATGTAAATGATTCCCTAGAAGAAGAATAACTCCCTGTTGTGACCATACTTAGGAAGATTATTTATATGGGAGGCAACAGAGTGTAATGATTAAGAGCCTAGGTTTGGGAATCGGGCACGTGGGTTTTGATCCAGGCTCTGCTTCTTATTAACTAGATGACTTTGTATGAGAAGCCTCAGAGCTCATATATGCAATGTGGATTAATAACTCTGCTCATAGTTCAAGGTTTTTGTAAAACTTATAAGAGATAGTGTACTGGAGAGCTTAGAATGGTGCCTACTCAATAGATGGCTATGATTATACTTCCCGCTCGCCTTTTTTTGTTCTTATTTTCTCTCTTTAATGCTCCTGAATTTGAGCTGCTTGGCAAAGCCCCATGGAAAGGCTGGATCCACGTGGTACAGACAGGATGTTAGATGTTACACAGTCATGTTTACTTAATAAAGCCAAGCCTGCACTAATCGTCTCTGGCATTTCTGCACAATCCCCTGTCAAATACACACTATAAAGTTGACATGGGGTAAGCCATTCTGGCTTCCCTGGAGTAGTCCTGGTATTTGCTAAATGATGACAGCAACAGGAAAGGTGACCTTTCCTAAGCCCAGGTTATGCCCAGAACACTGGGCCAGGTTGTCACAGCGCTCCTGGAGCCTCAGCTAGCTAACTTTGACTACTCTACTTCTCTATGAGCTTCAGTGAGGCTTGGGGCAGCTTGCCTAAGGAAATCCTGGTGACAGAGAAAACCATTCATTCATGTATTCATGTCCTCACGTGCTCATTTGCTCCCTAATCAATGAGTCAGCACCTGCTGCATACATACTCTATGGGGGAGTCTGGGAGCAATGGCATGGGCCTGACATTCTAAGAGCACTCAGTGGGATGCAACAGATGCAGCTCTAGGGCAAGGCAGAAAGACCAGCAATGACAACATGCTAAAGAAATGGCAGTAGCACGCTAGGGTGCTGCAGGCTGAAGCCATTTATTCTGAATGGGGAGATCACAAGGCAGTGGCAACTGAGATGATCTCTGAAGGATGAATCTATGAGCTGAGCAATGCATGAGAAAACAGCTCAAGCAAGAGCACAGGCACAGGAGGGCATCCAGGGACTCTATCCCATGCGCCTACAGTGAGGACACAGTGGAGGTCAGATCATGCAAATTGATGGCGAATTTGTCAGTACAACAATGGGTTTCTCTTTTTTTGTTGTCTTTCTTTTAAGCCATATCCATCAGCATGGGCATAGTCGGAGAAAATGCAAGTCTGACTTTAATTATTCATCATATTCCTGTCCCCAGAGAACGCCTGAGAAGCTCCCTAGCATTCTATCCTCCTTAGAAGAGGGAATCCTTCCATTGCTTATCTAGCAATGTCCAACGTTTGTTCCATGCAATGCGAATCTCCTGAGACAGTATCAGGAAAAGTCATCCACACTCAATTATGACCTACCAGATACGTTTTGAATTTATATGGCTTGCATAGCAGGCATTCTCAGAGGTCTCACATTATAAATAATCTCTATAGGGCTGCCGCAACTAAGTACCCTCCCAACATTACTTGGTCAGGCTAGCTTCTTTTTCTTGAGATACCATTTAATATTCCATGGAGCTCTGAGAATAGAGGGGAAATGCTAGGCTGGAAGCCTGAACAAGTATTAGATGGATAAATTAATAAGTGCAGTTGTCCCCTAGTATCCAAAAGGGATTAACTCTATATCCCCCTAGCCCCACAAGGATCCAAAATCCATGGGTATACAAGTTCCTTATATAAAATGGCATAATGTTTGCATATAACTTATATACATCCTCTCTTATTCTTTATATCATCTCTAAATTATTTATAATACCTAATACAATGTAAATGCTATGTAAACAGTTACAGCATATTGATAGGGAATAATGGGAAGAAAAAACTCTGTACATGTTCAGTACAGACTTGATTATTTTCTGAATATTCTTAACCCATGATTCATTGAATCTATGGATAATGAACTTAGGGATACAGAGGGCTACCTGTGTAGTAGAACATGATCCTGCAGACCCTCATCTGCCCCAGACACTGTTAAATGCACATCTCTACAGCAAAGAAAGGTGTCTAGAAGAGCCAGAAGTAGGACTTGCAATCCTGTTACAGACTCATTGCTGCCAGGGGCTGATCCACCAGCTGGGAGGATGTATGGGGGCAAAGCATGGCACAGGTGCCACACAGACTTGCTTTGCAATCACCACAGAACCCTCTCCTCTTTTCCCCACACAGGGGAGTAAGAAGATGGTAATGAAGACAGCTGCTGTGAATAAGCACCAGAAGAAACGAAGGCAAAGTGGCTTGTTCAGGGAGAGGTGTGGTGGAAGAGGCATTTCAGAGAAGATGAGATGAGACATTCCAGCGAGAAGCAGGAGAGATCATAGAAATTATCCAATATTGGGACTTGGGTGTTTGAGTATTGCCCATTATGGGTAGATTTTTGTCACGCTCCTCTATAATTGGCTACTGCAGTACATAATTAACTGAATTAGATTACTCAAGTTTGGCTTCCAGTTTTTACTGAGACCTGCACTAAATGAAGACCCAGAGCACGTGGCATGCCAGTTCTTTCATCACAGTACCCCAGACCACCATCTGATGTATCTCCCCTTGTTCCTCCATGCACTCTGGGTTTCAGCCCCAAGAGCCCCCCACTTCCAAACATGCTATGTTGCTCCCACACTGTTCGTGTGTTCCCTGCACCTGGTATGGCCTATTTTCTTTTTCCTGTTCAATAGAGGTCCACAACCCTCCAAAGTCCAACTCAGTGGCACCATCTCATTGCATAAATGGTCACTCCCTCCTTGAAACATTTTCTTTCCTTGAGTTATTTCTATTCATCCTTTAGGTCTGAACTTCAACACCATCTGTTCTGGAACATCTTCCTCAAAGCTCTAATGTGACTACAAGAACCTGTATCTCTCCATTCGCATACTTATCAGTTGGTACATAGGTATCTACTAATCTGCCCGTTTTCCCCACCAGAGTAAGCTCCATATAGATACTTGAACAACCATTCACCATGAACCAGGGATATAGCAGATGCTTAATAAATATCTTTACATGGGTGGGGAGATTGAGGGAAGGGGGTCTCGGAGAAGTTGGTGGCATGCATCAGGGCGTGTGGAGAGGGGCCGGCAGAGGGTAAGTGCTCACCTGAGAATTGGATGGCAAAGCCCTGTTTGCTGGTGAAGAAGTCTGTGCTGAACTGCAGAACAACTGAGCTGAAGGTGCTGTGCAGGTCCTTGGGTAAAACCGAGCCGCTCAGCTCCTTCAATAGAACCCCACTCTCCACAGGCCCATCCCAGATGCGCAGCACATCGTGGACCTCCTCTGTGTCAAACACCAGGAAGTGGAGCCTGGACAGAGACAAGAGGCAGGTGGTCATATCAGGCTTGGTCCCTTCCTTCTAGGGGCTTCCAGTCAAGGAATGAGGCCATAAACCAGGAAGACTTGAAGGTAGAAGGCAGCAACCCCATGCTCCCAATTGGCTTGCTCCTCCTATTGGTGCCACTAGCAAATGAGATTTTGTGCGTCTTGTTTGTTGTGAGCTCTGTTACCATGAGTAGAACCCATCCTTCCCTTGGACGCCACAGAACCCACAGACTGTGATTTTGAGCTCAGAACCTTATTATTTTAGATTGAGAGGGGCCTGGGTTAGAAAAGGATATGTAAAGGTTTAAAGAAGGACAGAGGGCAAGGAAACTCTGGAACTTCTGAAAAGCTAGCTCAGCTGGAGCAGGGGCAGGGGTAAGGTTACATCTTGGTTGCCCAGCGCAGAACTTTGAGGACATCAGTCACAGACAGCCTTGGCTTAGGAAATCCTTGCAAACCTCAGCAGTCCAAAGAGGCCTCTGTGTGTGAATGGTAGTGGTGGTGGTGAGTATGTGTTGGGGAAGAGGGTACAAGCCCACGCTAAGCTTTCCGAGCCAGGCAGCTTAGTAGGACTCTGAATTCTTCTCAGAGAGGTTCTGGCAGCCAAAAACACCTTGGTGATAAGCCTGTGTGGTTCTGTTAGTCATTTGTTTTATTTTGGAACAATTTCAGACTCTCAGAAAAGTACAAAGATAATACAGAGAATTCCCATATACCATTCACCATTTCTCCTATTGTTGATTCTTGACATTTCTACGACACTTGTTACAACTAGGAAACCGAGGAACTAAACTCCAGATTGTGCATGAATTCACCAGTTTTTCCACTGATATACCTCTTCTATCTCAGAATCCAATCCATTCACTGCCATCTTTTTAAAAAAATATTTTAGAAATTATAAAAATCTTTTAAAAAGTATAAAAATCTTTCAAAAAGTATAAAAATATGTCACATGTTAGGCAAGCAATATGCAGATATACTGAATTTTAAAGGAATCTCTCTTTCACACAAGTTTTTCACTTAATAATAGGTTTTGTGTGTGCCCTTTCAGAATTTTTCAGCGTGTACTAGCACACAATGTCCCCCCCAATAGAAACATATTTTGCATAGATTTCAGGTAGCACTTTCTCTACTTAATATCATACTATGAACACATACATACATTTCACTATTTTCCATAGAAATTGACCTGTTTTCATACAACTACAAGGAACTCTCATCTTTATATAGCTTTGTACACTTTTGTTAATGTTTCAGTTGACTTATGCCAGTAAAGTTTCGGAGGAATGGAAGGGTATCTATTTAGGTTTTAATTTTGATTAACATTGCTAAGTTGTGCTCTCAAGGGATTGTATCAACTTATATCCTCACTAAATGGTATTAACTTTACTATTCTCTCTAAACTGCATCTCACCAAAATCAGATATCATGATGTTATAAATATTTTCAATATTGAAGTACTATCCCATCTGCTAGACCAAAATGGAATCTTACTGGCATTTTGAATTTAGAAAATTTAGAATTTTACATGTTGGGATTCTTTGAACATATTTATTGGATATTTTTATATCTTCATGTCTTTCATGCATCTTAATTGGGTGATTGGTCTTTTGAAATTCTATTTATATATTATGATTTTTCTGCATTAACCTTATAAATTTTGATTCCTCTTTTACATGATTTCTTTTTTTTATTTAAGAGAAAAAAGACACAGAAAAGAAAAACAAAAGACAAAAGAGACAAACAACAGCAACATACCCAATACAATAACAGGACAGGGTTACAAAACAAGATGATAGGAATTTGACAATAGTTGTAATATTGCATATTGTTACCTTCAAAAGGATTGCTTAGATTAACAGATATAGACATGTAAAATTGATCTAATCATGTGAGTATTAACTGTTCTTTTCCAATAACTACTACATTTAGTAGTATAGTCATTTTAGCTATCATATATATATATATATATATATATATATACATATACACAAATTTATGTCTTTTCCTTTCCCCTTCCTTCTTTCCTCCTTTTCCCTATTCCAATTACATTTCCTCTATGAGCAGTTTCTTATCCTTATACAGTATTTATTGTAGATTTTGGATTGTATATACTTTTTCAGTTTCTTACACTAGGGAGACAATACGGTATTTACACATGTGAGTGTGATCTATTTCACTTATGAGTATGGTCTCAAGATGCATCCATTTACTTATAAAAGTCTTGATGCAATCTTTCCTTATAGTTGAGTAGTGCTCCATTGTATAAAAATACCCTGCTTCTGGGTACTTTCCCAGAAGAACTGAAAACATCATACCATAGTGATATATGTGCATCCATGTTTATAGCAACACAATTTGTAATAGCCAAATCTTGGAAACAACCTAAGTGCCCATCAATCAAGGAATGTATAAAAAAGATGTGGTATTTTTATATGATATATTTCAATACTAATATTTTCTCTGCCCAATGTCTTTTCCCTTTTAAATTTTGCTTATGGTATTTTATTATAGAAGTTACTCATTTCATGTAATCAAATATGATAATCTTTCCCTTTAAGGATACAGGGCATCATATTATGCCCATGCAATCCACATTTCTTCTCCAAATGATTAAAAACTAAAATCTTAATACATTTCCAGAATATACAGCCTCATTTTTTGAGGTTGATAGGATGGTTATTTTCACAAATGTCCATTAACTTAACCCAGCATCTGTTTAAAGTTAACTCCTTCCTTATTTTGTCTATTGAAATCCATTTTACTTTCTCATTAGCA
Source organism: Dasyprocta punctata (assembly GCA_004363535.1). NCBI lineage: Eukaryota > Metazoa > Chordata > Mammalia > Rodentia > Dasyproctidae > Dasyprocta > Dasyprocta punctata. Next base: position 100,538 of record RJWM01003243.1, on the reverse strand, counting down.
TATATCAGTGTATACTTAATTTATTTACTTGTTTATGATGTCTCTGCCTCTGTCTCTGTCTCTGTCTCTCTCACTCTCTTGCAGAATAATTTTGATGAGTGCAAGACTAGATGTTGTTCATCATTAAAGCTCCACACTCAGGATGTACCTGGGTGTATAGATGAGGGTCACATGAGTACCTGTGGCATGAAAACACACTCACAACAGTAATCCAGGGTCCCCAATGCTGGAAATGGTCTTTTGGTCATGGGGCTGTTTCTAGACTCCCTGCTCAGTTCCTCTACACACTCCTTTGCCTATAGTGGATTCCATTTGTGGCACGAGGAACATAGCTCTTCAGTTTACTTCACTTTTCCTATTCTCATATTGCAATATTCTTACAAGGCAAGTTGTCTTTATATCTTTTTTTTTTACTAATCTCCCAAATTTACTCCATCACATAAAATCTTACAGCTACCAAGTTCCAAAAATATCCCCTTGTGATTTCAATTGGAACTGCACACAGTTACTAATTAATGTGGGAAAGAATTAATACCTTTGTGATAATTTTTCCCCCAAACCAGGAACACAATAGATATCTTAATTTAGTTTATGTATTTTGGCAAAGTTTTATGGTTTTTTTCTTTGTTATGATTGTCCTCTTTGGACACTGTTTGTTAAATTCATTCTTTGGCTATCTGTAAGATTATAGTTTTTTGTTCCATCGTAAATGAGATTTAAGTTTAAGTTACATATTCTGTGTGTGTGTCTTATTTTTAGTTATCGGACAGTATTAATAGGATCCAAGTGAATCATATGGACTGTCTAGGTTAATCTTTCACAAATATCCCTGAATATTTCTCAATATCAGGAGCTGTGTGAGGCCAAAGCCCTGCCCTGGATTGAAAAGGAGGACGCTGCTCCCCAGAGGCGGGGCAAACAAGTACCCTCGCTGCCGTGCCCAGCTCTCCTTCCTTCTTAGCTTTCTCCCTGCTACTCAATGCACTGACAGATCAGCTTCCATCCTCATGGGTGACCATGTGCACTGCACCGTGCAGCTGGACCTGGTCTCAGAACGGAGAGGATGGTGTGCCCGCACCTGTCACAGGAAGAAGAGGGGAATCTGACTTGAAGTTTGGCTGCATAAAAGGGAGTGTATTTTCTTTGGACTTAAAAACATGAGATGAGACACAGAGATAGAAAGGAGGTTGAGGCACTGGGAGAGAGGAGGTAGAGAGGAGGCTGAGGCTGGGTTGAGAGGCAGCTCCACACTTGAGTTCAGGTGTCAGAGAATCAGGCAGGATTGAGAGAGGGAACAGAATAAGGACCTTAGAAGGAGCTGAGGACTTTGGCTTTCTCCTCAACTAGCTAGAAACTGGTTCTAGAGAACATCTGATATCCCTGAGGGTGAACAATCAGAAAACGAGTGAATAAATGGGTGAAAGCATGGACTCCCAGGAGGATAGGTCAACAAGGAAATTGAGAAAAGTGAGAATATGGAGACTGAGATGTGAAACAAACAAGTTTTTCTGTAAGAACATCTGTGTATAAGGCACTTTCTCATGATCCCACTGAGTCTGCACATCAGTCCCATCTTTAAAAATTATAAACTGGAGCTCACTGAGATATGGTAACTTGTCCAAGGTCAAGAATTGCTGAAAGAGTGAGCCAAGATTACCACTGCAGAATTATTGTCCAGGTCAGACTTTGGCACCTCTGTTCTTTCCCTTGTCAAAGCTGCCCGCACCCCCAGGAGGAAGAAGCTAGGATTGAGAGCCAAGCATGGGCTGGAGAGGAGCTGCCAGTAATCAGTGGTTTACACAGGCAGCACACACAAAGATGCAAGATCATGAATTAAAAGTATCAGTTCATGGCATTCAGCTCAGCTGATCTGATAATCAGACAAAGTTAAAGGCCTGTCATTGATGAGGCTGAGAGGTGGGGTTAGGAGGGAGACAAGGCTGCTTTGCATGCACAAACAATGCAATTTGGCAACTGAAAAGACAGAGGCTCAAGCTCCCTACTCTTCCAGCATTTGTTTAAACACCTCCTATGCACTGTGTGCTGTGCTATAATGGTGAAGCCAGGCAGGTTGCCATTGTCCAGGAGATTCTGCAGATGGGCATTTCTACATGCACAAACCATAAAAAGATGAACAAGTGTGGCAAACTTAGTGAGGGAATGGCAGAGTGCTGAGACAAAGTAACCACTTTAGGAAAAGCAACCAGGAAGGATCTCTCCAAGGAGGTGACATTTAAACAAGATGACAGGCTCAAAGGGAGCTGGCCCCAGGCACAGCAGGCAGGGTAAGAGAGGGCAGGTAATGTTCCCTGTATAAAGGGCAGCATGTGCAAAGGTCCTGAAAGGGTGGCATCCCAGAGTGCTGAAGCAAAAGGAAAGGCTACAGAGGTAGAGGTTGGGCCAAGAGCAGTAGGCAGGGGCCAGAGCTGCTGAGACTCTGTGGGTTGTGGAAGTTTGGATTTTATTGTACAGGACTAGGAAGTCAGTGGAAGAATCCAAACTGAGAGTCTGATTTATATTTTAGGATCACTCTTGCTGCACAGGTGAGAATAACTTGGTACAAGCAAGGGCGGAGGCAGGGGAATTAGCCAGGGGATACCTCTTATTATATGTCCTTGATGATGGCCAAGAAAGATGTGGTCTGTGAAACTGACCACATTTATTCAGATGGATACTGAATACTTTTCTCATCTTGTAGAAATCAAAGTCCATAAATGCTAATTAGAGGATCTGACTGATAGAGATAATTCCACCTCAAGCAGACATTGGGGTTTTCCTGAGAAGCTCTTCGGTAGATGAACACAGGGCCTTCTTTTGGCATTTGGAATGACAACAGTTTGAGGACCAGGCCTGTACTGTGCCCCTAGGTGGGGAGATACTGAAGGGCTTGTACGCCTATTTGTTTCTTTGGGCCCTGGACACAAAACAGGCTGCTTCCTGGGAAGAGGAATGAGGTGCTACGTGCATCAGGTTCTGTTCTGAGAGATGCAGTGTAGAAAGCTCTGTCTTTGCCCTGGAGGCTTCTGCTGCTTAGTGAAGGAGACACACAAAACAGTATTATGTGTGATGGGTGCTAAAACAGTGGGATGAATACAGTGCAATTGAAATTGCCAGAGGAGAAAGAAGCTAATATTTGTAGACAATCTCCTATGCGCCAGCTGCTTTGTGTATGTTGCCTGATATCCTCATGAAAACCCTGCAATTTAGTCTATTTTTGCCAGTTTGCAAAAGAGGAAGCAAAGTTCCATAGGGATAACATAGGCCAGGGATCAGACAGTCAGGAGGGGTCAGAGCCAGAGTTCAAACCATGTCCTGCTTGTACTGGAGCCCTTTCCTTTACATCGACTTCTTCTAACTCAGAGAAGCAAAAAAAGCTTCAAGACAGAGGTGTTTTTGAAACAATTTTGAAGAAAGAGAAATACATGAAGAAATTGAGAAATGGAGACACAACACACACACACACACACACACACACACACACACACACACACGAGACAAAACAGAGTGCAGTTTCTATGGAGGCATGCAGGGTCACTGGCTTTCCTGGGTCCAGGCTCCCTCCCTCATTTTCCAACATCCACTCCACCTAGGCCACCATGATTTCTGACTCACAGATTTGATATAGTTTCTCTTCTTTTTCTACAGAATAAAACCAGACTTTCTAGGGATCATGCCAAGTCCCTTATGAGTGACCCCTGTGGCCTTTTCCTTTCCCTTGACCTTTTACCCATTTCTCTCTTATTTTCTCACTTCAGGGTCTTCCCTCTGCCTAGAAGTTTCTCACCTCTGCATGCCCAAAGTGTTCAATTGCAACCCTCTAATGCACAAGTCCTAATCTTTTGAATCTATGTATATGATCTTATTTGGAAATAAGATCTTTGCAGATGTAATCAAGCTATGACAGTGAAGTCACATTGAGTGGGCCCAAACTCAGTGATTGGTATCTCTGTAATAGAAAAGAGAGGGACATGCGGATACAGAGATTCAGTGAAGGTACACGAGACCACGTAGAGATGGAGGCAGAGCTTGGAATGATGTGCCAACAAGCCAAGGAATGCCAAGAAGTGCTAGCAGCCTCCAGAAGCTAAGAAAACTATCGAACAGAGTCTTCTCAAGAGTCATAGAGGGAATTCGGCCTTCTCGAACCTTGATTTTGAACTTTTAGTCTTTGAGACTGTGAGAAACTAAATTTCTGTTGCTTTGAGTGATTTGGTTTATTTTGGCAGCCCTAGTAAATGAATGTGTACCTGACTGATGAGTACAATCCATGCCCAACTGCTGAGATGTTCCTTCCATGAACTCTGCTGTCTCATAGTCCTCCACTGACCTACTGTCTTGCTGAGTTCCTTTTCTGTCACGCCTGCATCTTCCTCACCTCTGTGTGTCTGGTACTCAGAACCAGTCCTGACCTACACTAACTCCATGCTGAATATTGTCTGATTGACTTGATGAATGAATGAATGGCTCATAGCTTTCAGTGACCCCATGGTTCAGTCCAATTCACCATTGTCCTGGCAGTGTCCCACATAAAGAAGCAACATGAACAAATCCTCTTCTGATCCAAGAAAAGCACTTCCTATTTCTCCAGAAGTTTGACATCGCTCTTTGCAGCCCACATCCAGCCCCTTGTGTCCCAAGTGTATCTTTCAGATGTTTCAGCACTGAGAGAGGATCTAGCCCAGTAGTGGTGAACCTGCGGCACTTTTGGCACAGTGGGCTACTTGTTATCGAGAGCTCTCATAGGTTTGCTACCACTGACTAGCCCAGGGAGCCTAGACCAGGGCTGGCTGCAGAGTGAAACCCAGGAGAACTGGGATTTGGCATCAGTGTTCTCATTCTCTGAATGCAGCCTTACAGGTTCTTTGGGCCCATTCAAGAGACACTGATGCTCACACACTCAGTCCACAAGCAGCAGGAACTCTGTGCAGGTAGCTCACCAGGCACTGCAGACACAGACAGAAATGTGGCACATTTCTGGTACTAAGTATGGTGCAATAAGCATTGTGTTAATGGTCTGCACAGGCAAGACCTGATTCAGGCTGACAGGTGAGTCAAGATCTCCTGGGGGAGGTAACAGCTCAGCTCAGTCCTGAGAGATGCACAAGGTGTGCCCAGGTGAGGGGATGCTGAGGCATGTGGGGAGAAAAGTGCGGAGAAGAGGGTGCGCACCATGGGACCACGCAGCTCTGCAGGAAGGTAAAGCACAGCAGACAGTTGAGCGTGATCTGAAGCCATGGGCTCAACCAGGCTCACCCAAGGAGATGGAAGTTCTGGAAATGGCAGCAGTGAGGGAAAGCAGGAAGCGAAGCCTGAGGAGGAGAACCAGGACAAGGAGGTGGTGAGGAGGAAGAAAGAAGACCAAGGGAGGTACAGTGCAGAAGTCAAGGGAATGGCATACAGTCCAAGCTGTGAGAGGTAAGGAAAGTGTGGCCACTGCAATCCTAATGTCAGTGGGTCAAGTTGAGGGCCATGAAGGACAAGACCTCGTTTTCACACAAGAGTGGTTATGAGTCGGTCTCAGCATCCTATGCATGGTGTCTAGTTGGCCTGGTCTGCAACCTGGGTACTCACAATCACCTGCAAACTGCTCCCATCAAGCACACTAGCTGCAGGACCAGAGCCCACAGATTACCTGTTTCTTTCTCCTTCCCCTGCAGAGCTACCCTAAGCTCTGCTTAATCTGCTAGGCCTGAGTGTTCCCTTGACAACTGGCTATAGATTGTTTCACTTGTAGATACTTGGTGACCTGGCTGGTGAGTCTAACCCTATTCAAGTCTGACATCACTGTGTACTTTCTCTCATAGAGCTTTCAGTCTCATCTCCCACCAGAGCACCCCTCTACCCAAGTAGCAGGTGCTCCACTGAGGGGGCTCCCACTGGGCCCTCTCTCCTCTTCTTCTTCCCAGTGAGATTCTACCATGCTCAGCTGGCAAGGCTGGCAAGGTCCCCCATATGCGGCTTCAATGCTGGGGAGAGGTGTTCTACCACCACCTGCACCTAAGCAGCTGGGAGGGCACATGGGGTGGCTCAGGTGCTGCCAATAGGCAAAACTCGCTTCTGGGACTAGGCTCCTTAGCTCTCTCAGGCTAAAGGAAATCTGAACACAACAGGCGTTTTTGGATACTACCCATTGCAGCGGGGGCTCCTCTGTGTCCATTGCATACTGGCAAGACATGCAAAAATGAGAAAAGGGGATTAAAAAAACACAAACTGTGGCATCTTGACATGTTGGTATTGCTTGCCTTTTGCCTGGAGCCCCTGAATATGAAAGTTCTTTGGGTGCTCCCAAGCAACTGTCACCACAGCATGAACCCAACGGACCCTGCACAGACTGTGTATTGCGACTGTGGATCTTTCCATCAGGGGAAGACAGCATGTGGGCCAACAGCTGCTGCAAGAGGGAGGGGGTCAGAGATCACTCCTGTCCCCAAATGACAAGGCAGCTTAAATTATCCTCAGTGACACTGGAAATGACAATAAGCAAATAATACTTGTTCTATAAAATGCCCCCCTACTGAGCTACCCAAGTGCAAACCAACAATTAAACCATGATCATAATAGCAGACAATAATAATTAAAGCATCAAGCTATCTAAAGAGCAAAAATTGAGAAGACAACCCAAAGCCCAAAGCCAGCATTGGTGTCTACAGCTGTGTTAGGGACTCTTGTCTCCTGGGGCCAGCTGGTATTCAAAAGGAAAAAAAAAAAGATTCTTTGGTTATTTTCAAAAGTGGAAGCACAATCCCAGGCTGCAGGTCACTGGGAAAGCCGCATAACACATGAAAGTGGTGACTGGTGTTTTGGATGTAGGTTGTTGCCTTTTTCTTCTTTCTAATGAGCCTGGTGACCTCAGACCAGTTGTGCTTTTGTCATTGTCACCCTTAACTGGAGACTGAGACTATCATTAGACAAAGCCTGCCATGTATGTGACAAGGGTTTGGTGAAGGGCAGATGTATCTTTATCCTTGGAACAAATATTTTCCATCAAACAAAAAACACTGGCTATAGAGTCAAAGATTTATTTGTGTGAACTTGCAGAACTTCAGTTTACCCCTTTGTAAAGCAGCAGAAACAGTGTCACTAATAGGATTACTGTAAATGAAATCACATACATAGCACCTAGAACTAAGCCTGATACATAGTATAAAATCCACCACTAATAAAATCACCTGAAATAAAGTTCAGTTTTGTTCTATGTTATTTTCACTTGATTAAGAGAGATGTATTAAAGTCTCCTGCAGTGATTGCCAAATTCCAACAGGTTTTGTTTTATGATTTATCAGGTTATTTGGTGTGTAAAGGTTAATGACTATTAGCAATTTGTAGACTATGCCTTTTATCACATGCGAGAATTCCCTCTGCCCTCTGTAATGCTATTTTTGCCTTGAATTTTATCTATATTTATAAAGGCAAGACTGTGATCTATGCTTTTTTATTGGCATGCTCTTATTCCTTTCCTTTGTTTCGACTTTGAAAAAAATATTTTGTTGTTTTATTTAGCAGAGTTTTTTCTTTTCAGTCAACCTGTGCCTCATAATATAGATGTTGAACTTATGAGCACCTCTACAGCTCCCTGCCTGTCCACAGTCGGTCTTAAATGATCCACGTGAAGCAACAGGGGCTTCCTTGCCCTGTGTGCCCATGTCTTGGAACCTCTCTGGGATGCCCCACACATGATTCTCGCTGCTCCTTTTGCAGACTCTTCTCTCAGGATCTAACTCTTGCCCTATTCTTACCCACTTGACCATGATTCTCTGCTGACCTTCAGCCAGGCTTGGATTGCAGCTATTGTATTCTCAGAACCTTGTATCTGTAGACTTCCCCATTCCCCTGCACTGCTGTACTCCACAACTTTGACCTGCTCCAGAGGCTACTCCTGCTCCCTCGTTTCCTTTGACCTCACAAGGTGGGGCATCCAGAAAGAAGTGAATTTATACTTATCAGAACTAATATGTTTGTTCTTGGTGGAAGAGACAATGCTGTGTGTTCAACTCTTGAGTATTCTTCCCTGTAGGCATAACCTCCATTACAATCAGGTGCAGTTATGAAACGTATTTCATCACTAGGGTGCGGGAGGAAGGCCTGAGTATTTCTGTCTCCATAAAATTCATACCCCCACGCCCCAAGGTGAAGGTGTTAGGTGGTAGGGCCTCTAGGGTGTCATTAAATCACAATGTGGAGATCTCAGGAATGGGATCAGTGCCCTTGTGAAAGAGGCCTGAAGGGCTTGATTGCCCCATAGACCACATGAGGGCATGAAAAGAAGGTCCCGTCTGTGAGGAGAAGGCCCTGGCCAGCCTCCCCAAACAAGAAATCTTCTGGAGACTTGACCTTGGGCTTCCTGGGAGGATGCTGGCCTAGACAGGGTGAGAGGAAGGGTGTGTTGCTGTTCTTCATTTCTGCTCTTGTGCCATCACTCGGTCTTCCATGCTGGCTACTTTTCTTTCATCACTTCTTCATTCTCATAATCTTCATCTGCAGCCTGGGAGAGATAGTCTAGCTTGTTGCCTATTTCAAATTTTTCTTTCATAATCAAGGAAAACGCTGCTACTGTGGATTTTAATTTTTATTTTGTGTTTATTTTCTTCACATTTCTTATTTGTCTCTATCACTTCCATTCTATCTCAGGAGCCTCCCTCTCTCATTTCACCATCCATCTTTTACTTAGTGCTGCTATTCTCTATATTTTTAAATGAGAATGTTATTTACTTGGTTTTGAAATGTTTGGTTCAGAAATGTACCTCAGAAGGCTCATGGGTTCAAAGGTGAGACTTCTGGAAGGTGATTAGACCATGGACATACTGACCCCCAATGGATTAATCCATTGATGAGTTCACAGCAGCAAGGCCTGTTAGGAGGTAGGGCTAGGATGTCACTGAGGAAGCGACCTGGCAGGGTAACTCTTGTCCATAGCCTTCCTCTCTCTCGGGCTCCTCCCCTCTCTCTCTGCTTCCTGGCTGCTATGAAGTGAGTAGCTTTCCTCCTCAATGCCCTTCCACTATGATGTTTCTGCCTGGGATTAAAACTTCTGAAACTGAACCAAAATAAACTTTGTCTCCTTTAAGCTAAGTATATCAGGTATTTTGTCCTACTAATAGAAAAGTGACTAATACGGTAGACCTTTAAATTTCCTTCTATTACAGGAAAACCTCTTCAGGAAAAAGAAAAGTTTTTCTCTGTCTTCAGGGCAATGTTTTGTTGTTTTTTGTTTTTTTCCCTTATGAATGGTGAGTTTCATGCAGCAACCCGTAAGTTTATTTTATTCATCTTTATTATTTCTTAACTTTTCTTTTGAAAGGGAGTGTTCCATACTGATTCGGTGTGTCAACCAACAAGGCACATGCACTCCTTTGGTTGAACTGTTTATTTGCCTCCTAGGAGATGTTGAAATTTATTTCTAGGATCGCAGCCCGACAGTCAAATGGATGCTTTCTGGCCAATTCAGCTAGCCAGTGCAGCTCAGCAGGATGATCCTACTTAGATAATTCGAAGTAGTTTGTGTCTTTTTCTTGAGATGATCCATGAAAAACAAAATCACCAGAGAGCACTGCTGTTCTTAAAGCCACGTTTGTACCTACTAGGCTATCAACATCCCCTTCTTCCAAAAAACTTACTGGCTTCTTTTGGTTATTTCCCAATCTGTTGAAACCTTAACTCTGACAAAGGAAGGCCTGCTGTGTGTGTTATATGTGTGGTGCCTTCAGGAGGTTGCTCCTTGTGATGCAAGTACACGGACCTTCCCTGTTTAAAGTTTAACTCACTGTTGCTGCTTAAAAACCTTCTGGGAGCAGCTGAACCTGTGGCCAGGATTCCTGGCAAGAGCTGCGAGCACAAGCTTTACTTCCAATGCCTTCTGTCTCCTCTGGGCAAGCTGCCCACTTGCTGGCTAGAGGGAGGAAGTGCTGCCCATGGTGGGGATTGGCTGCCTTGTGAGGGTGTTGCAGCTGCAGCAGGGGACCTGGGCTGCATGCACAGCCAGGTGTTTTGTCTAGGCCAGCATCCTCCCAGGAAGACAAGCTCCACTGGGCAGGGGATCTGGTGAATTAGAACTGTGCCCCTCTAGGCAATGCTGCTGTCTGCCTGGTGACTGGCATCTAAGAATGGAGTTTGCAGCTTGCTTTCTGCCTTAATTATGAGGAAGTGTCTCTAGAGTTAAAAGTCAACAAATAAGGACTATAGCCAAATAGAGTATTATATTACATATGAGCATTAAGAACAGAAAGCAAGGTGTCAAAGAGCAAGAAGTTTTCTACCCTCCAGGGGTCCCAGCTCTATGCATACCTGCAGCAGATTCTCTCTTTTGCTTTCCTACTTGCTTGTCCATACAGCAGCCCTCTGTAGCTCTCAACTGAACTTGCAGGCAAGAAACACAGCTCAGTTATTCTGAATGGAACAAAGATCCTCAAATGGTGTGCTAGCCAACTTATCCTCTGCATTGCCACCACTGACTTCCTGAAGCAAAGATGTAACCATGTTACCCCACATCATGAGAGCTTCCAGACATGGCCATGTACATTCACACCTTCCTCTTTCTCATGCTTGGGAGCCCCTCACCAACATGGCACCCTCCTATCATTCTTTAAGTACTCCTGGAATGGAACTTTCATTCTGTAACACCTGCCCCCAGGTGCACCTAGAATTATGAACTGTCCTTGCAGGTGCTTCTCTATTGTGTTTCGTACATGGCTCTGCTGTAGTATTTATCACATTATATTAGAATCTGTAACAGGCACTATAGGTTGCTGATCTATACACTATTTCCAAACTTCTAATCTGTCTCTACTATTGAGACTGTAAACACAAAGCAAAATTCATTTCTAACTTTTCTTTAACCAGGTGTGGCAAGATATAGAAAGACGGTCTCTAAGGATGATGGCTTTTTCCACATAAATATTCAAGTGCTCATTAGGAAAGAGCTCCTGTCCCCTTTCCTCACCCTTCTTCTAGGCTGGAACACAGATGAATTGTCTGGGGCTATAGCTGCTGATTAGGTAACCAAGAAGATGGAAGCCTCAGGACGGCAGAGCAAGAGGAAAAGCCATGACATCTTGAGCAGTTGTAACAGATCCGGAAGGGACCTTCAGATTTTTTTTTCCAACTCCCATCTGGGAAGCCAGCTTTAGTCAGTTTTTTCCTGTTTCTATTCCTAGCTGATATAATTTCTCTCTATAATACTCAGACCTTCAAGAGAAAACTGTTTCTTATTTATATTTATGCCCTCCATCCCGGGCAGAATGCCTGGCTCTCAGTAAATGCTCCAAATTTTTGACTCAAACTGGATGTCATTACTGTCTTCAAAATGTTCCACTGGTCCCTTGTTACACTGAAAAATCCATTCAGTGGTCATGGCTTGGCCCATAGGGACCACTGAGACCCTGCTTCACTCAGCAGCCTTCTCTCCCTGACAGGAGGCTCCAGCATGGACAGACTATGTCGCTCCCCTGTTGCTCATGACTCTGCACCCTGATCACCTCTGCACCTCTGCGTGGAGCTTCTATCTCTTCCTTTACTGACCTGCTGTTTGCCTTGTGCCTACAGCTTCTCCCTCATCCTGGAGGTACTTGCTTGTTGGACTTGTTCCCCACTAGAATGTGAGCCCTTGGGAAGCAGACCCTGGCCACCATTGTGTAGCAGGGAACAATCACTGGCATGGAGATATATTCAATACCCACCTTGCTTAGTAGAACTAGGCCAGGATCAGAGCGGTAGACTGGAGAGAGCCAGGACTGGAAATATGGAAAGGGTTCAAAAACTCCCATTACTGGGTAATTGTTTCTGAACCTTGATGATCTCATCTATGAAATGGGGACAGTAATTGTCAGTTCAGAATTTGGTGTGCTGAAGATATCTGATTAGATGTTAGGTAGTGAAGCAGGATCCAAAGCTAAAGGATTTGCCTCCCTTTCTTCTCTAATTTTCCTCTGAGCTGGTCCACCGATTAAAAAAAGAAAAATTCTGACCCCACACTGGAGACTGAATAGAGGTTCCACCTATATGATCTTATCTCTGTGTTCTAGGTGATGAAAGACGCATGAGTGAGCAGCATGGCAGGCATGGCTCATTGTTCTGCTCACTGTGAGCTTCCAGCTGGGATGGAACTGGGACAGTACCCCTACCACCCTGACAAAGGCTATTGATGTCACTTGGGTTCGGGGTGGCGTTCTTCTTGCCAGCCCACCTGAAGACATGTCCAGGCAGGGCCCATCTTCCAGCTTGGGCCTCATGCAGAGGACTCTAGCCAGATTCCTGCAGATACCCACTGCCCATCTTGGGTATTTCTGTAGAGAACTATCCTTGTCCAACTTGTTAAGGTGGACCTGACCACAAATTCCTCTGTTCACTATCAGTGCTTGCTTGGGGCTGGGACAGGGTAGAGAGAGGCCCCTGGAAGCCATCTCCAATCTGTGCCTCTGAGAACAGGGTGGCCTGGTGGCCATTCCACATGTCAGGCATACCTGCTCCTACCCACAGCCCATCAGCCACCATCTGGGACTCTCAAGGGGCAACCTACACCCTGCTATGCTTAGAGGATGCCCCACTTGGGTAAAATAAACAACTGTCTATCCAGACCCTGGTGCCAGCCATGGTTCTAAGTGCATTACACATGTTTAACTCATTCACTCCTCATAGTGACCTGAAGGTAGGCACCACCTTTAGTTGCTCTTCCTCAGATATGAGGACTGAGGCACAGAATGCTGAGAACTTTCCAAGTTACAAAGCTAAGCAGAGAGGTAGCCTGGGAGTAGCCCAGTTCTTAGCGATGACTTGAGGCTGAATAAACAGTAAAACTCATGGGACATAAAGAATCCAGCCGAACAATCAAACTAAATGGCCCAACTGCAAAATGCAGTTGCTGCATGGGAAAACAAGTGATGGCGTAAAACAAAACATAAATAGTATCCTCAGAGAGATGCAAGATGATGATATTTTGATAAAAACAATAGGAGGCTGTCAAGAGCAGTCTGAAAACACAAAACGCAGTTTCCTTGAAACAAAAACAAACAAAAGCAAGGTTTCCAGAATGAAGAGGGAGCACATAACAGGATAATTACTGTTGAAAACTGAATTAGTGAAAACACAAGACCATTGACAGAATAAAAACGGGACAAAGAACTTTAAATCACTAGATGAAAAATAAAGCCAATTAAACAGTCCAGCTAACAATAGGAGAGTCAAAAATAAAAGCAAGCACTAAAGAAGCAAAATACATTTTGTTTGAAGGAAAGCATAATACATTTGATGTGAGAGAAATATAGATCCTTGTGTTCTTGAATTCTTAAGAGTCCATAGGGGATTAACAAAACAGAAAGTTTCAAAAAATAAAAAGGAGTGATGCAGTAGAAATAAAAAGAGCATGCAAAATATATAACCATTTAGTAACTTTAAAAATTCTTATGTATTCTTGGATTAAAAGAAATCTAAACTGAAATGATAAATGGTGAACACCCTATATGAGGAAGACAAACTACCCAAAAGAAAAAAAATATAAAGAATTGGAAATATCCTTTTGTCCATCCAATTGATAAAGACTAAAAGGATGACATTGTGTACTGATGCTATGTGGGTAGCAGGTCTTCCCATAGATTGTTGGTGGATGTATGAATTACTTTGGTATCTTAAGGGAAACTGGAAGTCATGTATAAAGATTTGCCTTCTAAGAATGAAACCAAGGAAATAATTGGATATCTGTTCAAACATTCATGTGTAAGGATGTTCACTTGAGTGAAAATCTGAAAGTATTTTATCAGTAGAGGAGTTAGTTAAATAAATTATGGCTATGCATGCAACAGAATTCTCTGTAGCCATCAGGCAGGATGAGGCAGATCTATGAATACTGACATAGTAAGGAGATGATATATGGTTAAAGGGTAAAACAAAAAACAGGATACTGAGCCATGAATTAAGATGGTTTTGTTTCAGAAATCATGTTTACTGAATTTGCTTTATGTATAAAACAGCACACAAAATGTCTCAAAGAATACACAGAACAAACAAATATTAATGGTTATCTTACCCAGGACATAGGAGGAATAAGAGTGCTGAGTAAGATGGTGGGGGCTTTGTAGTTACATTTATAATTCTCATTACTGTTGCATTTTGAATTTTTAAGACAAGTACCTATTTTAATATAGAAAATTTCTCTCTCTCTCTATTTTTAAGCAACTGAATAAAGACTCAGACACAAAAGGCTTCTCAGGACTGTGCAGTTGTTAGTTGTTTCATGTTGCCATTGGTTATTCAAGTGGGATGGTGAGGCAGGAAGGAAAGGAAGAGAGAGGTGAGAGGAGAGAGGGAGAGGGAGCCATGCATGCAGATGCCCAGGTGCACCTGCAAGGCTTGGTGATGGCAGGCTGGGTGGAGACTGAATGAGGAAGGGGAAGATGTCTCATGCCTCTGTCTCCACTCTTGGGAACTCTCAATGCAGCTGAAGACCTCTGCCTATTTAACATTAGCTCTTCTGGGGTGCTTGTGGCTCTAAGAAGTCGTCATTAGTACTCATGAGTGAGTACTAATGTTGCCTGCACATTTTGTTTCCCATCTCTGTTCCTCACACACATATTTGATGCAGCATGGGTCCACGTTTTTTGCCCTGTTACTTTGGAGAGACTACTTCTTGCATTGGCTGAGCTTTGTGCTTCCTTCCTGTCCTCCACCTCCCCACTCATCGTCATTGGTGAAGATAGCCTCACTCTCACCCAGATTCCTCTTCATTTTATTTCTTGTGCTTCCCCGATGTCAGATGCTTCTAGATTTGCCCCGCTGTCACTCAACCTTGGTCCTCAGTTTTAATCACCAGAGAAATGCTGTTGGGCCTCTAAGGGATGCTAATGTAACTATGTGATGGAGGAGACCAGTACGGCCGTGCTCTTTGGAATGTGCCTGCCAAAGTATATAGCGACAAAGTATCACAGTACCTACAATATATCTTTGAGTGCCTCAGCCAAAAAGAAAAAAAAACTAAAGGGTGGAAAGAGAAGGCAAGAGAGGAGGCACATATGGCAAAATATTAATAATGTATCTAGGTGGTAAGTGTTCAAGTGCTTGGCATATTGCTCTTCCAACTTTTCTGTATATCTTATATATTGCTTATAACAGTAAAAATAGGGGAAAAGAGAAGAAAAATTCATTACCGTATTTATTGGGTCCAGTTGGTGTGGCTGCTTAAGTGTTCCCTGAATTTATCTCTTTGTTCCCATCTCCACTGCTACAGCATGGCCTTAGGTCTCCTCATTTCACCATAGGCTGGAGACAGCTTCCTCCTAGAGCTCCCAGACTTGGACTATCCCCTTATGCCCATTTTTTGCGATGCTGTCAGGAGATGTCCAGATGCAGTATCACAACCCAAAGACTTCTGGGCTCTGGATGTATCTCCTCCACCAACTCCATTTCCCGTGGCTGCTATGACCCACCAAATCACAGGTGTTTGTCCAGTCATGGAAAGTACTCCCTGTTCCTGAGGGTAATGACTCTCCCTCACTTCTGCTGAGAAGTCCTTTCTTTTCCTGTCAGTCTACCCCCTTGGCTTCCTGGCCAACTCCTCTCCATCTTTTAGGACCTGACTCTAGTGTTACCTTTTCCAAGATAACATCTCCAGTCTCCTAATCTGCCTTCTCATTCCCTTGGCTCCTGAAGCCATCACCCTACTCTATGCACACATGCAGAATTTCCCATTATGAACAATGAAGGGGTCTCTTTCATTTATATAACACCATGTGTCAGTTTATCTTGATTGTCAAGTTGACTGTATTAACAGACTTCTGGAAAGGTGATTGGATCCTGAGGGCAGTAAGCAGTTATGAGTTAGCCCATTCATGAATTTAGAGCTGACGGGCTAGTAGAAGGTGAGGACTATTTGGAGGAAGTTGGTCATGTGGCATGACTTCAGCTACTATATCTGGTCCTTGGCCCCTTCCTTTTTGGCTCTTCCTCTCCTCTTTGCTTCCCAGTCAACATGGACTAAGCAGCTTCCATATGTCATGACATTTCTGCCTTGAAGCCAGGTGACCATGGACTGAATCCTCTGAACCACAAGCCAACATAAAGCCTCACTCTTTTAAATCATGTATCTCAGCAATAGGAAAGCTGACTGATCCACAACATGTCAAACAGAGTTGTCACATGAATGAATGAATAAATGATGCCTCAAGTTAGGAGAGGGGGAGAAACCTTCTCTAATTTGCATAAGCATACTACAGTAAAACAGTCATTATGTCTCAATGTACTCATTGTTCATTCACTATCTACTGAGGTACTACCGTAGAGTCACTAGTCATATAACCACAGAGGGGAAATGGATCAGGAATGCTTCCAATAGGCTAGCCCAGCAGCAGTGTGCAAGATGAAAGTGCATATTTCACTTGTCCCCCAGTAGTACAAAGTATCTAAAAGTGATGCTGACCTTATTTTTCACAGGGCATAGCTCAAGTCATTGGCTATAGCATACATTACTTTACGCATACATTTCCTTCATTTTAATGGAACTGACCAAGAACATGTACACTAATGAATACGCGTATATGACTGTTTGTATCTCTTGTGGCAGTACACCAATTTGGCTAGTTCTCCTTCATTAAAAACTCTCAAGGAGAGGGCTCTCCTAGCTACAGTTCTGCTCCTTTTCTGGGCTGCCTTATTTTCCTCTATACTTAGCACTTCACTTTGTGTTACTGTATCTGACTACTAGTTACTACCTCCCCATGAACTCTCCGCACTACAAATCCTGGTGGACCAACTCTGCTCAAGAACACACTATGGCTCGCTCTCATTTTTTGGCATAATTTCCTCTAACAAGACTGCTTTCTAATCCTATCTATTCCTTATCCACTCCCATTCCCCACTCCAGTCAGTCTCCTACCCAGTTCCTATATTCAATCCTCTTTTCACACTGCTCTGCATACTGGTGCCCAGCCTGCTCTTTACCTCCTAACTCACGTGAGCCACAGTCTAAGGCCCAGCCTTGTCATCACTGTGATGTAATGTGAAGATTCAGAAAGAGCTTGGTTTATAGCCTGCTTTCTGATTTCTCCTTCAACTTAGACATTCTATGCATTCTCTTGGAATCTGTTTTCTCACTTATAAAATGAAAGTACTAATATTCACTTGTTATTATCATCATCATCATCGATACGACTACTGTGAAGAGTAATAAGACAGGCCCTGCACTCTATAAATGGTTATGCTCTTTTCTTCCCTGACTCTTTAGAACTCTGATATGAAGTTCCTGTTAACCAGATGTTCATATGGAAAGGAAGCTGTATCTGGGGAGAAAATGTACTAACTACCAGGCACTGCTGGGTTAGTTATTTATTCCCTCCACAACCTTAAAATGCAAGCACCGTTGCCTTTACTGTACAGAAACCAAACTGAAAAGAAAGCACCACACCTGGGCTCATACAGCTCTAGGAACAAGCACAGCCACCCTTCCTTAGCCTGTACCAGGTTCCATGTGCTAAAAGGTAGCATCTCACTCAAGTGCATTATTCTGAGACTCATACTCTGCAGGAGATGGGAAGACTCACAGAAGCTAAAGGTCTTGCCCAGAGTCCTGCAAGCAGTAAATGGAAGAGGTGTAACTCAAGCCCAGGGCTGCATGGCGTCAAGCCCTTGATTCCACTGCTTTGCTGTAGCCAACTGGTCCAGGCAGAGAAGTATCTGGACATGGACTGTAGTCCTGTGAAGCTGAAACTGGCTTGCCCAGATCTTCTAAAGGATCCATCCCATGCTAGTGCTTAAGGCCACCTCTGTTGATGTGAAGCATCTCCGGGAGTGGCAGAGGGGACCAGGCATTATCTGGGGACCTGGTAATGATGCTGGCTATGGTTCACCTCAACAAGTGGCAATGTGACTTTGCCAGCCATGGCACTTACCCAATGGTGCAGCCAGCATCTGCTTCGATGGTCCAGATGCAGTTGAGATTGTGTTCATAGGGAGCTGGATACCCAGGTGACAGCACCTGCCCCGTCACCTCTCCTCTCACTGTCCCTCCACACTCGGCTGAAAGAAATCCCAGAAGAATGAGTTTGGCATGGTGGCCTGAGCTGCTGGGATTCTCTTGGCAGCTCCTCTGTGCCCGTGAGTCTCCAAGTTCCTCTTGTTCATGCCAGGTGGCTGAGCGCAGCATGTAAAAAGATCCCTGGATGAGACTGTATTCAGAAACTAAAACAGACCCTTACTTCTCAACAATAAAAAGACACATAACCCAATTTAAAAATGGGCAAGGGATTTGAATAGACAGTTCCCTACAAAAGATGTATGAATAGCCAATGTACATGTAAAAAGATGCTTAATATCATTAATCATCAAGGAAATGCAAATCAAAATCACAATGAGATCCCACTTCATACCCACTAGGATGCTGTAATAAAAATGACAAATAATAGCAAGAGTAGGTGATGATATGGGGAAGTTAGAAGCCTCATAATACTAGTGGAAATGTAAAATGGTGTAGCTGTTTGGAAAACAATCTGATAACTTCCTCAAAATGTTAAGCATAGCTACCATGCAACCCAGCAAGTATTCTCTCAGGCACGTGCCCAATAGAAATGAAAACATACATTTGCACAAACATTTGAACATGAATGCTTAAAATATCATTATTCATGAAATCCAACAACTATAAACAATCCAAATAGCCATGAAATTAAGAACAGGCATACAAGATGTGACATATCTGTACAACAGAATATTACTCAGTCATAAAAAGGCACAAAGTTAGATACATGCTGCAGCATAGATGAATTTTGAAAACATGCCAAGCGAAAGAACCACACATGAAAAGGTGCCTATTGTGTGATTCCATGTATATGAAATGTCCAGAATAAGCAAGTCCATGGAGATAAAAGGTACCTTAGGTAAAGCAGTGGGAAGTGATTGCTAATGGGTACATGCATTCTTTCTGATGGGGAAAATGTCAAAAATCAGACTGTAGTGATGATTATATAGCCTTGAAAATGTACTAAAAACAAATGAATTGTATGATTTAGTAGGTGAATAAACTTGTTAAAGGAGAAAGTCTGGCTGCCTACCCTGTGACCAAACTTTTCAGGGCCTCAGCGGGGAGGAGCATACAGGACCTTGCACCTGCTCACTGACAGCAAGGGTACCTGTGCCAGCTGCTAAGTGGACAGAGGTGGACAAGATACAGTCCCCCCTTGGGAAGAGTTGACAGTCAGGGTTGGGGATAGCCATGGCCTGTGTTGTATACCCCAGCACAGGCACATTCCTGGCAAGTGGCAGCACAGGGGAGAAAGCAGGCAATATTCTCTAGGGCAGGGTAGGTAGAGCTAGGCAAGTTCCTAGTTTCCAAGGAACCTAGAAAGAGAAGCAGGAGTTGAGCAGATTGGCTGGGTGGCAGGGCTAGGGGAGGACAGGTGGAAGACACTGCAGACAGTGAGAGGCCAAATTCTTGGAGGCATGACCCAGCAGGGTAGGCTGGGGATGGGGCAGGAGATGCAAAGTTGTGGGAAGCAGGATAAAAAGGTGGACATTGTTGGAGGGCATCACACACCAAGTTGTTGGGTGCTGGCTCTGCTCTAGGGAAGAATTTTAGTGACTACACTTGAGTGACTCAGCACTGTGCACGTCACTGAAATTTGCAGACGAAGAGAGGTCTGTGGGAGCAGTTTGGAGGTGTGCAAAGGGCTGAAACTGGAGGCCAGGAGACCAACGGAGAGATCTGTGTTACCCAACAGAGTGGTCACCTAACTCACAGGCTAGTGGCTCCCCCTGGCCTTTTCTGCCTTCTTCTCTCCTGTCTAATCTGCTTCCAAGCCCCAGCCCTTGAACCTCTGTGACACTTTTCATATTTGATCCTATTCAGTCCTTCCCACTAGAGTCTTGGCTCAGGTCCTCACCCTCTTTTGCCTGGCACAGTTGCTCACCATCAGCGGTGGCACCAGAGGGATCTTTACAAAATGTAAATATATGCCATTGTTTCCTAAAACCTTCTTTCCAGGAGCAGAGTTCAAACTCTGCAGAGGGGCTCCCTTCAGCCTCCCTTGAATGCCAACAGTAAACCTATGGTCCAGCCAGGTCTGATGAACTCCATAAATCTAGGCAGCTATACCTCTTTTTGTTTGCACTCGGAATGACAGCTGGACAAAGATCTTTCCTATGAAACTCTTTGTGATGTCCTTCCCCTCCCCAGAGAGAGCTGACACTATCTTCCTTTGTATTCCCTTTATAATGTAAATGGATTTTTGTCATAGCAACGGTAACACATTATTAAAATAATGTCGATCTCCTCCACAAGACTATAAACTCCTCGGCTTCAGGGACCTTATCTTATTTATATTTGTACACCAACTGCCCAGTGTAGTGTTGTGCACATTACAGAAGCTTAATAAATGTTTACTGAATGGATGGGTAGATGATCAAGTTAATGAAAGAAGCTTATTGCTTCCCAGGAAAATTACTATATGTGTCTGAATCAAGGGAGCCGGTGTGAAAATGAGGAGGAAGAGATTTACAGCAGAGCTATTTAGGAAAGGGAATAATTGATTAGGCAAGACGTTAGAAGCAATAGAAGATGGGACCAAAGTTACAGATGGGAATCTGACTTTCATCTGTTGTCTTGAAAGCCCCATCAAGCGTCTCAAGGGCCCCCAGACTTTATATAGTGCCATCCGGAAGGGGAGGGAGAAGTACCCCTGCCAAGAAGCATCCTGAGAAGACTGGATCCTTTGTTCATTCTTCACCATGTGCCCTCCTTCTGTGTTGCTGGGGTGAGAGACACCAAACTGATTGAAAGGTACCAGGGTGAATGGGCCCAAGGCAGGGAACGAACAAATGGGGGAGAGAGCAGAGATGGTAACAGGACATCAGCTGTGTCCTTGGCCAGAGTTTCTACACATGTTCCAGAAGGAGAAGCACTGCCTCCTCTCAGAAAGTGAAAGTCTGGAGACCCCAGTTGTGGGAGCACTTCCACAAGGTCACAATTTCTGCTACTCTTCCCAGAGATCACTTAGTCTAAGTACTGGAAGGTGAGCAGGAGGGGCCTGAGAGGGTCAGCTTGCTGCAAATTCACCAATATTGAGACCATGAGATTTTACCATTTTTGGTCTCTTCCTTCATTCCACTGCAGAGCCTGGCTGTTTTTGGGCTGCAGAATCAGCTAATCAATACAGGAAACACTGGGTGTTTCCAGCTAGAGTAGTCACTTCTGGTAGGTCATGCTGAACTCTACCCCAACAAGACAGACGCAAAAGTACACATGTGTAACACTAAGTACACAGCCTCACTCCCCTAAAGGTAGTGGGGACTAGGGGAGTCTCAATGGGGAAGGCATCTAAGGCTTGAAGGATATTTTTCCTAGCCCTGCTTGTGTAGACCCTTTAAGTCCAGTCCAAGTGGCATATTGAAAGGAATCTTGAAAGGAACCTTACAGTGAGGTCTTTCTGCAAAGAAATGAATCTTTTCTGCAAAGAAGTTGCTTTCCACTGTGAATCAGTGTCCCTCCTTTTACAGTTTATTTGTTCTGGCTTGCTTGCCTATGGCATTTTACTGTTATGTTTATGCACTGGTCTCATGTCTTGCTGGCTGGCCTGGGAGCTCTCTGTATTCCTAGGGTATGGCTCATGAATGAAAGCAAGGACTAAAAAGTGGAATGAAGAGAGAAAGAGAAGGAACATGCCTACAGACTGAGTCAACCTCAAGGACAAAGGAAGAAGATTCTAGAGGCTACTTAGGGGCCACTACCCTAGTCTATCTAATTTTAAGCTTAACATTTTTGCCCTTGACCTTCTTGCATCATTGTATTGAAGATTCTGTTGAACTGTAGTCATCAAGGGGACAAAATGTGGCCATTAATCTCTCCTATCATGCTGGCTCATCTTGTTGGCCCTGCCAGTGTTCAGACTAGAATATCTCCCTCCCCACCTCATCCCTCCTGTGGGTGAGTTCTTAGCCATCCTTCCAAATTTCAATTGAAATGTCACTTCTTATGCAAGCTTCTAATATCCCCCAACACTTTGCACATAACTATTTTTACAATGCTCATCTTGTATGATAATGATCTGTTTGTGTGGTTATTCTTGCTAGAGGATGGGCTCCCCAAGGACAGGGAAAATGCTTTATTCATTCTCTTTTTGTTTCTCTGACAACACATCCTCAGACATGCACCTAGCCAATTCTGGTATGTGGGGCTTGGAAGGTTCTTAAATGTTTACTTTGTGGTGTTTTGTTTTTGAAAGATTAGCCCATGCTGCACAAACACATTGGGATTGTGGGACATGTGAAGGGGTGGAGGGTGGGAAAGCCTGGTGTTGGGGAAGTAGGATGAAGCAGTGGACTGGGAGTCCCAATTAGCAAGGAGATGAAAAGTTGGGCAAACAAAATTTTGTACTATTTTGCACTTCTGATTTAGACCACTGT
Organism: Dasyprocta punctata; assembly: GCA_004363535.1. Classification (NCBI taxonomy): domain Eukaryota; kingdom Metazoa; phylum Chordata; class Mammalia; order Rodentia; family Dasyproctidae; genus Dasyprocta; species Dasyprocta punctata. The sequence continues at coordinate 78,167 of RJWM01003243.1, read as the reverse complement.
CTCTTCTCCTGTGATTCATGCATCAGGCTTCCAGAGAAACTGATGCCATTCTGGAAGAATTTTAGTTTAATTAGATGCAAGTTCATTACCGTCCTCTTTAAGAATGAAATCAATTCTAGTTCATTATCCTTCTTTCCAGCATTTCTCTGGAAAAGGAATCACGGGCCCATTTTATCTATGTGGAAACTGAGACCCTGAGTGAGTTGGAAATTCACTGGTTCCTGGAGTTGCAGGAAGCCTTGGAATCCAGGCACTTCTCCCATCTTAAAGGACTCTCCTACCAGTTCTTCTTTGCCATGTTACAACTCTGAGGACGTAACTTGGCTCTGGTTCCAACTGCTAAATATGTGACAATGGCAAGTCACCGCCTGACTGCACGGTCACACTGGTGTAATGAGGTGTGAAAGTCAAGAATTGGAGAAGAACGGGCATAAGTCCACAGTGCCATTAATGGACCAGGAGTCAGGTTGGGGGAGACCCACGGTTCCCTTAACGAGCAAGTGGCATCCTACCAACACAGGTGGGCAGAGGCTGATCCCAGGTCCTGCGTTCTCCACTCAGACACAGCAGCTCCTCACTGCCCCGCAAGCTGTAGCCAGGGTCACAGCTGAAGGTCACGGAGCTCCCTGCAAAGTGACCTCCATCATGAACCTTGTAGCCAAACTGTGGGGTCCCTGGGTCTTCACATTTGATGAGCTCAAAACCTGGAGAAAAGACAAGAGGCAGAATGAGCAAGACTGATGGTGGCAGAAACCATGCTCCCTCTCCTGCCCCACAGCCCACGCCCTCAGAGGAGGTACCTACCCCTCCCCAAGTGCGATGCACTCACTCCTTGGGGTCTTTCCACATTTCTGTGTTCAGTGGAGGGTGTATGAGGGAGCACTACTTCCCATTACCATGTGTAAAGGATTTCAGTTTTTAATAGTTTTCAGGTCTAGAGGCTGCATTTTCTATTTCTTTTGTCGACCCCACAGCTTTTTGCTAACAGGATCTGTTTCTGCTATTTTGCTCACTGAAATAGTCAGATGGGCTAGGGTAATACAGAAACCTCAGATACATGTTTAAAAGCCCCATTATGTCCTGTTTAAACATACTCTGTTGAAAGAGAATGGAGAAGGAAACAGACAGACATACACAGAGCTCCTCCTTTGTAGGTTATCACATAATGTTGTCCCTCACTTGTTATTCACAGGGGTCTTGCAGGTAGGTATAATTATCTGCAGCTTACAACTGGGAGTATTGACTTGGGAAGGTTAAATAAATTGTTCCAAACTCACACTGTTTTCAGATAATGGAAATGGGATTCAAATGTGACTCTATTTAATCCTCTTGCCCTAAGCCACCTCTGAAACCAGTAAAAATCTCTCTGTCAGGCAGACTAATGCTCAAGCAAGGGGAATCCTGAGTAGCTTCATTGGGATTTTTATTCACTCCTAGAAAATTTATTGAGACATAAATCCTATACCACAATTCACCATCTAAAGTGCAGAATTCAATGTCCTTTGTCTGTTCACAGAGTTGTGCAGTTGTTATCACAGTTAACTGTAAAATATTTTCATCATCTTAAAGAGAAGTTCATATGCATTTTCCTCTCAACTGTCTCATCCCATTTGCCTTCTGTTTCACTGTATTTTTCTGCTTTGGACAGATTATAAAAATGGAACCATACAATATATGGCTTTTATGACTGGCTTCTGTCACTTAGTTTAGTGTTTTCAAAGCTCACCCAGACTGCAGAGTGTATCATCACTTCATTTGTTTTGGTGGCCAAATAATATTCCATTGTATGGACATACCACATTTTATTTTTCCACTCACCAATTGATAGAGACTCATTGGATTTTAAGTAGTCTACAAGAGCACATTCTTTGTGTGTAGTGGGCAAGCAGAAGCTCAGATAAATGAATAAAATGGGAAGAGTGCACTTCATTTTTCATTCAGATGTGGTAAAGTCTTACTAGAAAACTGCAGTTCAAAGCCTGTACTGGTATTTTCAGCGTCAGTGATGAAGTCAAGCCACAGACTGCTGGACGTGCTGTTCAGAGTCACCCCCAACATCTCAGAGTGACTGAAGACTCCCAGCAAACGGGCAGAGTTGTTGTTGCCATCGTAGACCTAAAGACAGGTGATTAGCACTGCTTATTACAGACAATACCTGACCACCCCACAGCCTACAATCCCAGAGTTTAACCCTGATAAAAATGGTCAGAGGGGCAGTTTGTTATCACAAAATGGCATAGTGAAGCTAGAAGTTAAGCATGTTCTCTCATTCCTGCTTGGTGTCAGTTCTGTGCCCAGCCCATCTGTCCCGTGAATCTAGTCTTTGGGACCTGGTTGCTACTCCAACCTTTCCACTAGGTACCTCCTCCTGTTCCATCAACCCCCACGAGGCCCCAGCAGCCTGGGGTGGGGGGAGGACAGGCTGAAAGCATCTGGTATCTCTACATTACTGAACACTCAATCTTATCCTTTTAGTAGATGAGTCAGTCTTCCTCCAACATCACCTCACCTAATGATGACAGTGACTGGTCTTGACCATTTTGTTGGACACAATCCCTGTGATCCAGGCAGGATGGAGTTAAAATGACCATCATGTCATGGTGACATTCCCTTCCCCAATCCCTGCCTCTGCCCCTTACCCTCCTGTAATGAGGTCTCCAGTTAGGGCCTGCTGGGCTTGCCAAGGTTGGAATCATGCAGGCATCTGGCCTCCCTCATTCCCATCTGTGCCCTGAACTTCTGAGCACCAGCAAAGACAACAATCATCAGCATAATAAACTGGCTCCCCAGGTTCTGAGGTTGCTGCTCCCTTCTAGATAATTGTACAAATAACAGAAGTTGTGATTGAGTGAAAGACCCCCTGGTGCTTTGGTAAATATCAAAGATGGGATCTATGGATGGATGATGAATATTTGTGCATGGTACACAATGTGGTGCCAGCTGCCAGCAAATTGGAACAATATTTCCATCCTGCTATTTATGAAGCAAAGCTTTCTAAAAGAAGCCATCTTTCATGCCAACGGTGCTGTATATTACAGAGATTTGTTCAGGCGCCTCAGAGCTTCAAGTTTGTTTTCATATCCCATGTGCAATTGGTTTATATGACAGAATGAGAGAATCGAGGCTCCAACAGACATGAGTTGCCTTCTGCCATATGCAAATTGTTATAAAAATATTTTTATCCATCAAAACATATATTGGAATGAATGGATCAAGGCATTAATCATCAATGTTGCTAACATCATAATAAAAAAAATCCAGACATCTTGCATTTCTTAACAGAAGACAAGCCACCACTTGTAGAACTACCTTGCAAAGAATCAGACCTGATTGGTTGAAGACACTGGATCCAACGCCATCTTACTGAAAATACTAAGGGCAGAGGAACATAAGAAATGATACTCTGGGCAGGCAGTCAGCAAAATCTAGAACATGAAAAATTCTACTGATCATTTTCCTCCAGAACTTTTGTCCTTAAATCCACCTGGAATTTATTTTGGCATGTATGATTCTACCTTTTCCTCCTTGGTTGATTAATCATTTTGCAAAACCCTGTTTGTAAATTGTCCACCTACCACCAAACAAATCCATGTTTAATATATATAATTCATATGCACATTATAAACTTTTTAAAAAAGTAAACTTACTATTTTATTTGCCCATTTATTACTGCATATAACCTGCACTGTTTCAGTTATAAGACACTTAAATACAGTATGTATAGTAGTAGAGTAAGTCCTCATTTGGATTTTAATTTAAAAAATCTTCTCATAAAAAAAATCTTCTCATATTCACTCTTTTATACAGCTTCAAGGATTTCCCCCAATTAAAAAAATAAATAAAAACTCACCAAAAAGGAATTTTTTGTGCCATTCTGACTGATTATAGGAAATACATAGATTGATTTGAGAAAAATGCACCTGGGTCATATTAAATCTCCCGATTCATATTCATGGTGTCTGGCTCCATTTAATCAAGTTATTTTTATGTCCCTCAGTAAAATTCATCACTTATTCCTTGGCATTTTTACATTTTTGATTGCTATTGGGGATTGAGCCTTTGTATACATTTATTTCCTAACAGGCCATTGCTTGATGGTCCAGTTCATCATTATACGCAGTTGATGGGAAAGTTGCTCCAAGAAATCCAAGAGAATTTATGCACATCCATTACTTCCAATAAGATAGGTTGGGAAGGTGGGTGGTTTCAAAATGTATATGCCGAGTAGAAAGTTTTTCACACACAATTATAAACAATACGAGCATCACTTTTGTGAGTAGCTCTACATATCTGCTTGCACACATGAGTGCTTCTAGAAAAAAGAAATAGGCTGTGGGAACACACACCTTCAACTTCATTAGATTTTGCCTCTGAAGAGGAATACCTATCAAATGACTCCCACTGACAACACAGGTTGGTCACATGTGACCATATAATTCATTGCCAGCATTTGTCATTTTCAAGCATTACAATATTTTCCAGTCTGGGAAATGGTATCTCCTTTTTAGTTTGCATTACCTTGATTGCCACTGAGAATAAATGTGATAACTACATTTATTGACAACTCTATCGTCCTCCTCTGTGAATTGACCACGACATCTCTCTGCATTTAGTTATACTGTCCTTAAAATGAAGTTTTAAAATTTTCTCAGTAAAGGTTTGGTGCATGTTGCAGGATGTACTCCTAGATGGTTCATAGTTCTCACTTGTATTATGAATGAGATTTTGTTTCCTGATTACACGTTTTAATTGGTTATAGAAACAGCAGCTGCTTTGCTGAATTATGTTATTGGTTCTGATTAGCTTTTTAGTGGTTCTTTTGTACTTACTAAATAATGAGATAATTTTCTATATTTTTCCCTAATTTTTAAGCTTCTTTTATTCATTTTTAGTATAACTATAATGGCTTGGTCATCAATACCATGCCTGGTATTCCTATATTGATGTCAGAATCACTGGTTCTGTTCCTGAGTTGACTGGAAATCTTTAATTTCTGTCTTAGGAAAATAATAAATTATTTAAGAACAAGTATAAGCCAAGAAATCTGAAAAGTTCCAATGAAAGAAAATTTTTATAGACAAAAATACTAATATTTTAAATACTAAACTTACTTACATCTTAAAGTTTTGGCATTAAGTATAATGTTTGGTGTTAATGTTGGATAGACACTATATCAAATTTAGCAGGTTATATTCATAGTTTTAGGAAATAATTTTTAAAATAACAAATGGGTGTTGAATGTCATCAAGTGACATTTGGGATGCTTTAGTGGGAGCATGTGCTTCTCTCTTCTGATTTGTTTATGGGATATTAGATAAGTCACATGGAATTGCCAGTATTTGAAGAACTTGACCTGCAAACTAGCAATGGCATAATGTCTGTCTAACAAATAACATTCAGGCTTTTCTATTGCTGATACATTCTTACATTCTTGTAATCAGACTACTTGGTCTTCTTTGTTTTAATACGTAATTACATTGAGTCCAATATTGTGTCTAGAATTTTTAGATTTAAGATCATAAAGATCTTAAATTGCCCTATAGTTTCAAGTTTCTGTTTTGATTTTAATTTTAAAAAATTAGAAATCAACAAACTCTGTTTGCATATATTTATGGGGTACAAAATGATGTTCTGATTTGTAAGTACAAAATGGAAAAATTCAATCAAGCCAATTAACATATTCATCCCTTCAAATAGGCATCATTTTTGTGATGTCATGTTAAAATGTAAAATATATTATTGTTTACTATATTCACTATGGTGTACAATAGTGCTCAGATAAAAAAGCCCTGTCTCCCACGTGTATTTGTGGCTTTGTACTATTTTACCATCATCTCCCCATTCTTCCATTATCCCTGCCTGTATAAATCCCTTCTGCTCTTTGATATCAATGTTTCTACTTTGTTACATTTAAAAACATGAGTTGGGAGATGGATCTTTATTTTTCTCTTTTCTAGAATAGGCTGATTATTTCAGGATTAATTGTTCCTCAAAGTTTTGTTAAAAATATACCTGTAAAACAGTCTAGGCTTGAGGCTGTTGAGAGAGAATATAAGGGAATTCCAACTGTTTCTAGTTTACGCAGATTTTCATTTTAATGTGTTAGTGATTTTTATCTGTAAAAATTTCCGTTTAATTTGAGTTTTTCTATTTTTTGTTTTATACTATTTTCTAAACTTCTTCTTATTTTCATAACCTCTGCTACATCTATGAGTGTGTTCCCTTTTTCATTCTTGGTATTATACATTTATTACTTCTTTATTCCTTGATCAATTTGATCAAGTAAACCTTGATCAAGTTTTTCTATTTTCTTATTTTTAAAAAAACAGTTGGCTTGTTGATAATTATTGCTTTTCAAATTTTTCTTTTCCCAGTCATTTCTGCTGTTATTTTTTGTTTGTTGGTTTATTTGTTTTGGTCTTTTTAAGGCAGCGTTTTATTATGCAGTTCAGACTGGCCTTGAACTTACTTTGTAGCCCATGCTGGCCTCAAATTTGCAAATATCCTCCTGCCTCAGCCTCCTAAATGGTGGTTTTATAGGTGTGTGCCACCAAACCCAGCCTCTGTTTTTTTTTTTTTTTGTGTGTGTGTGTATATGTGTGTGTTATCTTTAACAGTATCTTTCTACTACTTTTTTTTAGATTTGTTCTATTAATCAAGTTGGCTAAATCCTTATTTGTTTTTAACCTTGGTGATAAGCAGAGGCTAACAGAGGTATATTAAAATCTCCCATGATGACTATAACTTTATCAACAATTTTTAGCATTTCTAGCAGTTTTTATTTAATTTATTCATGCTATGTTATCTGGCACATAAAATTTTACTGTGGACTGATTGCACATTTTATTAATATATAAGAATCCTAATTTTTTTTCCTCATATGATGTGGGAATTCTCCAATGTATCGTATCATGAATTGATTTCATTTTTCTGTGGTTTTACCACCTCTCTTCATTGCCTGCATTCTGTTGTTTAATTGAGTGATCATGTTTTTCATCTCCATTCAATCTTTCCTCATTTCAGATGGCTCTGTTTTCATTATTGCTTATTTTTGTGCCATAAATATAATATTGTTTCAAATCATGTTAAGAATACAAATTAGGAGATTTAAGAAGTATGTTTCTGTTCTTTGCTGTTTACAGAGGGAAGATAGCTCTGATTCCTCAGATAGGTCCCCTTCTTCTACTCTACTGAACATTCACACATATCCAGTTAATTTCCTTGTTGGCACATGATTGCTCAGGGAGAATAGAAATGGAGAATGTAAATACCTCCTAGTCTTGAAGGGAGGGTAGAAAAAGTAAACCACAAGAGAATATAGCAAGCGGGAGCATTTCAAAGAAAGAGAGGGAGAGAGAGAGAGAGAGAGAGAGAGATCATGGCTATCTCCGGTGAGCCTCAGTCTAACTACTCTTGTTAGCCACCAGCCATGGCATTATTATAGACAGCTAAGTTAGGTAGAAATTAATATAGTGCCTGATAGGAATTGGACTCTCAAGGAAGTAAGCAGAAAAGATGAAGCCATCAAAACTGTGGCAGGAGATGAATCTAAAGACGGCCAGGGCTCAAAGTGGAGACAGATAAACAGGCCTGCCAAGCCTCCTTAGAGACAAACAGCAACTTGAAATTATAGTGTAATTAGCACCACCTGGTCGAGTGAGCGCAGAGCAGCATCAGACGCATAGGTGGGTCACCAGAACATCTGGGCGCATACTCCCGTCCCTTTCCAGGAATGCCTTTGCTCATTTCATATACACTTGCTACATGACTCGTTTCCCCATTGGGTCAATATTAGTGAAACAACTATTCTTGTAATCTTATAGGTTGGTTGCAGTTTGACCCACGATGTACCCACATCATGATTTTGCTGCATAAATTACCCTTGACAAAAAGCCTCAGTGGCTACTCATTTGGGATCCCCTCCTGGATATTCAGGACCTAGTCTTCTTTTCTTTCTTTCCAATACAACTGTCCTAACTTCCTTCTTTGTTTCCTGACTTCATTCTTTGATGCTGTGAGACCAGGAACTTGGCACACGTGACATCTAACAGGTCAGGAGTTATTTTCCTTTAGTTATTCTAGTGGGAACCCATAGGGGAGTTTATGCATGTGCTTCATTTGCCATCTTGAGCTGGAAGATATTTTTCTGTTCTGGCATTTAAAGGCCCTTCCTGTCTTGTTCATGTCAAGCTAGCAGCAATACCACATAGCAGGGACCAAAATCAAAGGGATCAGGTGGTTTTAGGAGACAAGTTAGTGTGTGTATGTGGTGATAGCTGAGAAATTTGCAATTATTGAGGGTAAAGAAGAGATCAGGGGTTACATCAGGTGCAAGAAAACAGGCATTTCCTGGGTCAGAAATGCAAGACTGCAGGTTTGGAGGGTTAGTCAGATACACAAAAAGTGTATCTTGGGAGAAAAAGTGTGGAGGAGGTGGCATATTTCCTTGGTCAGTAGTTCAAGTGTGCATGAGGACAGGCAAGTTCTTAGAATTAAGAATATTTTAGCATTCTGGTACACAGGCCAATTATGCCAAGCAAGTCTAGATGTTTTGCAGGGGCTCCTTCTGCGTGTATCCCTGTTGAGACAGACCAGATGATAGGCCTTAACAACTGATTTTGGCTGAAGGACTGTTCTGAATCAAAATTTGGGAAACTATGACTTTGAATTTCTCTTAGTTCTGAAACAGTACTGGGACCTATCTCTAGATTAGGCTTTCCTTGGAAAGGTGAGGGGTTCTGAGGAGAAGAGCTAGAATAAGAAAGGAACATGATGGTTCCATAATCTTGCTTGTGTTTTACCTTCCCGTGATCTCTTTCTAGAAATTCTAGTGGTCACGGGGTCCCTTAAATGACTTTTCAGCCAGATCAGAAGCCACTGTCTGACTTCCTGAGCACTAAAGAGGTCTAGACAGATAAGGGGGACTCTTGGTCAAGAAGGTCAAGCCCATTTTAGAGGCTGGGTAATAGGGTCAGCTGGGTCATGGCTGTAGAGACAGTCTGAGGTCTAGGAAGTTTCTTCAGAAACACAGGAATCCTGTGAGTTCTGCCTGACCGCTGCCTTAGACTTTCTGCCCAGCGTCCTCCTTTTTTTTTTTTTAATTTTTTATCCTGACCACCTTGGAAAGTCTCTCTTCTGCCTGTTTGTTAATCGGCTCATCTAACCAAGGCCAGAACCTGGACAGTGTAGCTGAGTCTTAATTGCTTTTAGGTGCTTCTCTGAGTCCATCTAGGCCACCACAGGAAGGAAGCTTGGTTGCTGGCCATGGCTCTTGTGACTTCCAGCTGCCATTTCTGCTGGCCTTACCCAGTCCCCTGTGCAGAACCACTGTTCAGTTCCTTCAGCCCTTAGCAGCCCATGCATCAATTCCCTGTTTTTACCAACACCCTTCATCCAAGAAAGCCTCTGAACTGCCCATCTCACATCCCCTCCATCCGCACCATGGCAGGGAGGCAGTCTCTTTGTACTGCCATTCCAGATGTGCCCTCTAAGGTTCTGCTGCTGCTAACTGAGCAGATGGACAGGAGTGAAGGTTAAGTACAAAGCCTGAAGACATGTGGGACCTTTAATCATGACTGTCAATTGACTGGATTAGGAAACACCTAGCAGATAGTAATGCACACTTCTGTGTGTGTCTGAGTGAGTCATGTTGGTGTGATTTTGGCGACTGTATCAGGTTCCTAGCCCTTTTCTCTCTGGTGCTGTCCTACTGCTCTGCTCTCTGGTCACCATGAAGTGAGCAGCTTTGCTCTGCCAACTCTTCTGTCATGATGTTCTGCCTTGGAGTCAACTGACCAGGGACTGAAACATCTGAAACTGTGAGCCAGATTATTATTTTACTCCAATAATGGGATAGCTGATGAGTAGAGCATGGTTCTCAAAAAAGGTTTAAAATTCTCCTGTGCCCTCTTGAAAAGTAGATTTGAAGACGCCAATGGCAGACCCCTAGCCCCTTGCCCCCACTGGAACTGTTTTGTCTTATTTCATGTATACCTGGCCCCACTCAACTATCTCATGAGCACAACCTCATGGGTTCAAAGAGGATTAGGTGAGTGCGGGAAACACTGTACACACACACACACACACACACACACACACACAGCAGACAGCACAAGTTCCCAAGGTAAGAACAGAGAATTTTCTCTTAGGACCTTCCAGAGTAGTGGGCTTTGGTTGTCTCAACTTTTTCTAATTTCAGCACTTCTCTGTCTTCCAAAAATAAAACTATATTAGAGTACACTAAAAATATACTCTTGGCCTAGGATGAAAATGGATTTATTCTCAGTTAGGCTTTCCTTATCTGTTTTATTAAGGCACAACTTTAACAACATCTCTAAAGTCAACTCATTGATTTTAAATATACACATACATCCCACATTATTGGAGATTGCTACTTAATCAGACATACAAAAAAGTACAAGACATATATGCTCAGTGTCTTAACAACTCCCTCTCTATAACCTTCTCTTTTATCCAAGTCTTGTCATTTTTTCCCATTGCAATGTCTTTAATTCAATTTCTTTAGTCTCATTGCCACACACAGGCCATCACACACTGACAGTAGTAAAAATTTTCACAAGTGCACACACAAGTACACACACGAAGCATAGACACAGGACCCCAAAACCACATACATGTACAGATTCACACACATGTGAAAGCATACACACAAAAGTATCTATATCAACAAGTGTATAGTTACACAAATGCATCCACACTTGAACACACACACCCATTCATGAGCTCTTCATTACCCAACTTGAAAGTCAAGGATCACAATGGACAATCTGACCCAGTAGTTTCTCCATAATTGATCACATATATATGCGACAGTAGGCAGTCCCTAAGCAAATTCTGATACCATATTCTTAGGCACTCATCACCCCCTCTCTTTTTGGTCCTCACTTTTCCTCCAGGTGAGTGAGGACACCATCTAGGGATGCAGGAGGGGAGGAGAAAGTTTGGATCGCTCACATGGGGACAAACAAGTGAGTAACCACACTTTTGTACACCATAACATATATACTGTATGAAATCTATCAAATGTACCTTGAGGACATCTCCTTCAGCAAGTTCGAATGCTCTGGCTTTAAGCTGAATCCCCTTCCCTGGCTGAGTCTGAATGGAGTAGATGCATTCATGATTGTTATTGTAGTTCACAGGAAAGTTGGGGGAAAGCAAAGTGCCCTGAGTTCCCGTGACGGAATTCCCACACTCAGCTGGAAAGAGAAAGAGAATCACAATAACCACAGATTAATGCACATCAGCCGCACATACTACAACTCACAGTTCTGAAAAACCTTACAAAGGTAACAAGTTTTTTGCCTGCCTACCTGCCAAAGTGCCTGCTTGTCTGCCTGTTTATAGGACAAACTTAAAATATACCTGCTACCTATAGTTCTGCCTGTCTCTGTCTCTGTCTCTGTCTGTCTCTGCCTCTGTCTCTCACTCTCTCATAGAAATAGAAACTAACCAGTATTTCCTTTCACTGTGTTGTAAAGCAGTTGTTTCCCACATCTGTTCAGTTTGTATCATAGCAACAGAAATGACCAAGGAGGATGGTAGAAGAGAGCCAAGTGAGAAGACAGGGAGCCTTTCAGTATCAGAAGATGGAAACTAAGAGGAGACAAGATGGAATAATAATTGTTAACCCCGATGTGCAAAACACCATGATAGACCCAGGATCATTTCAGTCAACTGTCACAACAAACAACCCCCTAAGGCAGGCACAGTTATCATCCTTAGTCTAAAGACAAGGACTTGGTACTTAGCAATTTAGACCAAGGCTCTTAATTCACAAAGAGGAGGGATTTGGAATTCAGAGATTCTGAGGCTCTGGAGAAAGTTTCAGCACAGTTTCCTTGAAACCCTGTTTCATTCAGCAACTAATGATATCAGACCCTCCTCTGGAAATCTGATTTTCCTCCTCCAGAATTGGTCATTCTTTCCTCATTGCTCCTGTACTGTTGTTATTTATAGCCAGTATCACATTTCACTTGATTCATTTGTTAGTATCTCTGTCTTCTCCACTGCACTGTGATCCTTTGAGGTTTGTCATCTCTGTCTTTTCAGTGCACATTCAGTACCTGGCTGGGTCGAATTCTGTAGAAGGAGAGGTGTAGCTCAGTGGCAGGACACACTGACAACCCTGCCTTCCTGTACTAGGACATCTACCTCATTGGTCCCTGAAGCTTGCTATTTACCTTCATCCCCCACCCAAACTGTGAATTACTTAGGGGGTAGGGTCATGTTTGATGAATCTATGAATTTCCAAGGCTTATCTCAGATCATCTGTAAAACAAATATTTGTTAAATGAATGAATGAATGAATGAATATGGCATGGACTGACCTCAGAAAGATGTACAGTTCTAAAAATAATTAGGGTCCAGAAGGATGTAAATACAAGTCCAGATGGCAGACTCATTATTTGTCTGGGGATATGGGGGGTTTGGAGCATGTCTAGAATCTTTGTTGCTGATCATAGCAAGTCTGCTTCTTCAAAACCACCCCTCAGTGTCCTTATCTTAGATGTAGTCCTTGTCTGGAAGGACCCCGAGTGGCCAAGATGCCATTATTTTGACCACAAAGTCAACTCTAATTGCCCTCTGTAGAAGTGTGCTAGGCAGAGATGGGCCATGTGGAAAACTCCAGGGCTGAGTCTCCCATGGGCTTTTCTATATGCTTGTGTGGAACACATCCTTGTCCCCAGGGCTGCTCTTGGTCCTTTTAAGATGGTGACTATGTCCTCCACCAAGTGTACTTTTCAACTAGCCTACTCCTCAAGTCCCGTCCAGTTCAGTGTCCTAAGACATTCCTTATTTAGTTATCTTCAAAGAGAGATGTAGCCCCGAGAACTTTAAGCTCAGCTGGTGTGGAAAGCATCCAAATATCAGATGAATGTGCCAAGTTGGAGGATAACACTGGAGGGACAGCAGTGGGCAGGCACTGTGGGGGGAGTGGGTGCTGACAGTTTCAGTAGATAGAATTTTAGAGTGTGCACACTTGCTGGGTGCCCTGAGATGAGAGTGGTGGTTATGAAGGACTGTGCACAGTTGAACATTTTTACTTGGTCACACCACATGGCATCTCTGGAGTTTCTCCCCATTGTCTCTGGGGTCACACTCCACTTTCCTCCTTCTAGGCTGAGGTATGGGATGTAGTAGGATGAGCACAGACTTTCAAGGCAGACAGACAGAAGTCATATAAACTCTCTGAACCTTGGTCTCTTCATCTGTCTTCCTCTGGACAATAAGAGTATCCTCATAAGACAGTAGAAAATAAACACATGAAATTTTAGCTGTCAATTAAGTGACTATATGAAGAGTGGCCAGCACACAGTAGGTCTCCAGTCAGTGTTATTTCCTCTCTCTCGTCATGTCTATGCCAGGTGAATCTATGCAGCTCACCTGCTCCCACTGCTTGCGCTCTGTGTCTGGCAGTTTACGGAAAGGAAGCTCGCCTTAGCTGCTCGGGGTTCACAGTGCCCTCACCATTCCTGATGTTTCTGACCCCCTGCTTAGTTCCTGACAGTTAGATTTTTGAAAACATGGTCTTTGGTATATTCTTGAGCGGTCTTCCAGGCCCTGCTCCCTGCATATAGCTGTACACCCTGTCAGTGCCCACGTCTTTCTCATATACCCAACACTTTTAGGAGGAAGGGCATAGAGTTAATAGGCTCAGATGTGACCAATCCCTGGCCAAGCCACCAGCTCATAACTTCCTGTCAGAGCCTTGTTTCCAAGAAACACGGAGGGTATGAGAGAGTGGAGGGACATGATTCTGGCTTCTGGGAGAGTTTCCAAAGTAACAGGGGGAGGTGAGCAGATGCATTGAGAAGCCAAAGACAAGCGTAAATGGAAACAAGTAAATGTTACAGAGAAACAAGCAATCAGATGCCCAGGAAAGTGCTGTCACTGATGCAGACATCTGTGACTTCTGTCGTTCCTGTCAGAAGAGGTCTCATTCAGGGCAGAGGCTGTATTTTATCCATCAGTCTGGGGGTCCTGAGGGTGAGGGTTAGGTCTTCTTCATAACACTAGGGTCTTCAAGGACAGAACCATGTCTCTTGCTGCAGACTGGGGTCTTCTAGGGTCAGACCTATTTCATCCATATCAAATACAGGGGCCCCTAAAGTCAGGGTCTATGTCACCCCCTGTCACACTATGAATTAGAGCCCAAGGCTATCCATCTCCTTCTCAGCTGGGAATGTTCCTGGTAGTGCTGTGTGGGCTAAATCATCCAATTTGCACCTATGCTGCACATGGCAACTGAGAGCATCCCTCGGGTGGGCACTTTCTGAGATACCTCCCGCGTGAGCCTCTGTGGCAGGATAGTGGTAATTAGAGGTGATGATAATTGCTCTGCGTTATTAATAACATGTGAAACAGAAGACAAATGTAATAATGAAAATATTGTGAGGTGCCATGAACAAACAGTAATTAGAATAATAAGCTAAAGGATGAGTTTGTGTAATGAGATCAATGAGGCAGGAGCTTCGGCAGTGTGTACGTCTGTGGGTCTGCCTAACCCCATTCAAGAAAAAAGGTTTCCCCAGAACAACCTCGCTGAGGATGTTTTCCCAGAGACAAAAGCTGCTGTTGGCAGTCAAGTGCATGGAACCCAATGTGGAGTTCCATGTGTCTGAGTGTGTGTCCAGGTCAGGGCATGGGTACTCTGGGGGATGAGATCATTTAATAGTTCAAAAATAAATTCTGCAATTCTGTCTTAGCATTTCCTCTCTAACACAGTAGAGGGTTATTGACAAAGCAATGACTAATAATCCACAATTACTGGTAAAAGGGGTACTAGCAAAATGATGGTCATTATATGGCACCTCTGATTTAGGTAAATTCTAGGCACCTCACCTAGAATAAGGCCTGAGAGTTGGACATTGTTATCACTGTTGTCTAGAGGAGGAAGCTGAGGCTGAAGGTTTTAGGGACCACAATTGTTGGTAAGAGTAGAAAGACTTGATCTTGGGCCTGCGTAACTGTGCAGCTGAGCCCAGACCCTCCTTCCAGCCTGTCCTCTGCAGAGCCCTTGGCACCATACAGTAGCAAGGCAAGAATGCCCTCATGGGCTTTTTGTCTCTTTGAGGTCCTAGGGATGGACCCCAGGATATCATGCATGCTAAGCAAGCACCGTATCACTGAGCTACGACCCAGCTCCTTACAGACTTTTGAGATGCCTGTTCCCATTTCAGGTGCAGGGCTGCTTTGAGCTGTTTTGTGTATTTTTATAGAATTTTATGTAATACCTAACTTTAGGTGAGTTCCAGTGCTGACAGTGAGCATGCTAAGCACTCCACTAATTCAGCCTGTTTCACCCAGTCCTGCACTGCGGGTCTGAGCAAGCAGAGTCACGAGCCTTACAAACTACAGCCAGCTAGCAACTGGCCAAGCTCCCCGGGCTATCACCCTATTTGTCCCTACCCTCTGCGTCTGGAGCTCTAATCAGCCTTCTCTAGGGTTCTGGCAAGGAGGCAGGCAGGGCTGGGTGCCAGACTCCAACTGGCTGCCTCTCTGCTCTCATCATGTCTTGCTCTCTCAGGCTCTTGCTCCAGACAGATCTCTGAGCTAGTCCTCAAGCCCCAAACATCCTCATGGCTCTCTGGCCCTGGCTCCCCATTCCCTCTTCTCAGTTCCTCCCGATGTCATCAAAAATGCAACTCAACAGAGAGGCCTTCCCTGCCCACTCTTCACAAAAGATCGATCTTACCTCCAGCACTTTGTAAACTGACCTAATTTTTCTCTTCATCTCTCAACTCTACTGGACAAGTTACACATCTATATGTTGATGGTTTGTGCCCCCCCAAGAATGTGAGGCCATGAGTGATGGGACTTTTTCTGTTTTATTCATTTTTTGATTTCCAGGATCTAGAAATTTGCCTGTTGTGTGACAGGTGCTCTGTAAATGAACCTGACTTCTGCTCCTCCCTCCTTCTCCACTGAATGGTTAGCTTTCCTAGGGATTCTCCCAGGGCAAGCACCCCCATCAGACTAGTACAAGCACCCACCCCTGCACTGAGATTCCACTTGGGCAAACCTAAGCCTCCTTCCTGAAACCCAGTCCATTCCCAGTGCCCCATCCAGCTTTTTCTGTAAAATGTATCCTTAAGCCAGAGGCCTATATGGGAAGGCGGGGGAAATGACAGTTTTGAAGTTAACTTCATTTCAGAGTTCATGGGGGTTCACTTGGCAAAGATCAGGTTAGACTACAGAACAGCCTGCTAAGCAGGTGTCACCATCCTTATTTTACAGATCAGGAGGCTGGAGCAAAAGGAGGTTAGGTCACTTGCCCACAGTGCAGTCCATCTTCAAACCCAGGCCCAATCACTGCTTGCCATGTGCAATCCACCACCTCACATCAATTGCCTACAAGTTGCCCTCCCCCATTAAGTGAAGCAAAATGAAAGCACGTGACCACCTACCAACACACCTTGGCAGAGGCGAGCTCCACAGGCGCCGTCTGCCCCCCAGGCACGTGATTCGGGCTGTGCCCTCCAGACGGTACCCGGGGAAGCAGGAGAAGGTCAGGGTGTCACCCACACCAAACTGCAAGCCCTTCCGGATGCTGTAGGCTGGGACCTCGGGCTCCTCACAGGGCTCCAGGTCATACTCTGCAAAGGCAGTGGGAAGGCTGGGCTCAGAGACATCTTGCAGAGAACATACAGACCAAAATGACGGGGGAAGAAAACCAGAGACAAAGACAGGCAAAGGGGTAAAGCATGGCACACTGGTTTATAAGAGGTAAAGAGAAAAGGGTGAGTCCCAGGGAAGCTGAGGTTGACAGATATGCAGGAAGGCCAAGGCGGGTGGTCCGGGTCCTCATTATTGTGAGCTGTGGATTAGTGTACGATGATTCCGAGGGATCTGCCTGGGAGGACTTCTGAGGTTCTCCCCGCCTCTACCCCTTCATCTCCATTTGGATCCTGAGCCTCAGGGCCTGTGGACTGTCCTGCGATTTCCCTTGAGTCATGAAATCAGATTAATCTCATCAACCTGTTCCAGAGGGTCAGAGCCTATGACCCAGCCTCGGGCAATTTCCACTGGGGAAAGATTCAAAGTGCTTCACTCAAAGCTTTCACTTGGCAATCCTGGCTTTGAGGCAGATGGTAGACATGGTAGGAAGGCATTTGTGGGCCAAAGACTTGCCTGGTGTCTCCAGTGACAACATAGAAGTGCTATTCCCATCCAACTACTAAGTGGGCCTGACCATGCTTAGCTTCTGAGATCAAATGAGATCGGATGAGTTTAGGGTAGTATGGCCATAGACAGAGGTACTATTACCTTATCCCACAGGGTATCTTCCTTTTGAGACACAGTCCTCCTGGGCTCATTGTGGTAAAGAGATTCTACATGGCGGGCCAGTGGAGGCTATGTTGGGCCATGATCTGATTCTTAGAGGCTGACTCCTCTTGCTAATCTCAGGAATAAACTCTGATATCCCTCTCCTATTGGAGTGGGCATGAGCCCCTGGGGCAGCTTGGAACAAGAGTGCTAGGTGATTTGGCACAAGAGGAGCCAAGAGCCCTCTTTCCTTCCTGAATGCCAAATGAAAGAGCTTTCTTTCCAGGCTTCCCAAACACAGAGATAAATATCTATTACTGCAAAATTAGCATTGATGAGGAAGATCCCAAGTGAGACTAAAACATTCTAATATGCTAATTTAGAACCCTTTCTTCTCTTTCTTTTTTTTTTTTTTTTTTTGTTGCTGGAAATAGTGGAAGTGGAATCAGGAAGAAAATTTGGAGTTACTGGGGGAGACAGGAACTTTTATGAAGTCCTCTAGTTCAGCCAGCTGAGTAGATCATGTTCAGAGTGAATCCTAAACCAGAAAAGGAGATTCTCCCAATGAGCCTGCTAACTCCTTCCAGGATCATTATAGGGAAGTTCTTCCTTGTGTCTGAGCCAAATGTCTTTTGCTGCAGTATTGAGGTCCTTCTCCCAGAGACTGGGGAGTAACAATTAGCCATCTGTTAGGAAGGCCAGGGACTGGCAGCAGAGGGAGAGATAGAATATCTCGGCAGTCTCTTCTCCTCAGAGACTCTCACACCCTTTACCTGAGAAGGTGATGTTGAATCCTTCATACGACATGGAGAAATCAGAAATGAAGCGGACCTGCGCGGTAAAGTTGCCATAGAGCCCAGCACTGATGGGAGCGGGCAGCCTCGAGCCAGTCAGCTGCCTCAGGGGCTGGGTGAAGCTGCCATTCTCTGTGATGAGGAGGTAGTCGTGGCCACTCTCCAGGTGGAAGGTGTGGAAAGTAAAGAACACACCTGCGAGAGATCAGAGGGTCAGGTTGGCGATGAGACAATCAACGGCAGCTGCAGCTGCAGGACGGATCTGCACAGCATTTCCAATTTGCAAATACCTGTCAGTGAGTATAACTATAGGCATGCATAGGAAAGCATTCAAGTGAATTTGAATGAAAGAACCCTTGGATAATGGTAAGTTCCAGGTAAGGAGAGGGGCACCTCTTTACGGTCGACATTTGAGAGGCAGATTTATAGTTGGGTCTATGAAAATGTTTCACAGTCCTTCATTAATTCATTCAGCAACTAGTTGTATATTTGTTGGGCACTTCTATAGGCAAGAATCCAGGGTGAGGTGCAAGCGAATATACAAGACTTAAACAAATGGCTACAACACAAAAGGATGGATGCTGTGTTAGATGTAGATCAGTGTGCCGTGGGAAAGAAGAGATAGCAGTTTACAGCAGGAAGAGGGAAATGTAGGACAGCCTCAGAAATCAGTGAACGCTTGATTTGCGACTTAAAAAAAGACGCATAGGAATGAACTTGGTAGAAGAAAGTGTCCCAGCCAGGGGACCAGGCTGGGACAAAGATTAAAGGAGTTGTGGATTCCAGGCCTTTGTGGGCAGCAGCGTGCAGCTGCACATGCTCGTAGAAAATGCCTGGAATTGAGGTTGGAAAGGTAAGTGGAGGCCAGACTTGACACTCTTTCTGGAGGCAACAAGGAGCCATTCTGTCAGAGTGAATCGGATTTCAGTTTTAGGAAGATGTTGGTGACTGAGAGGAGGACAAGTGGAGTGAGGAGGCAGAGAGATCAGTTAGAATGGCAGCTGCTATGAGCTGGACTAGGAAGGATGGGATTTGGCAGAAGGGACAAGAACAGGAGATGGCTGTGAGACCTAAGGCAGGAAGGTGGACAGCATTCAGCAGGCACCAAGGCAAAGGAGACAGGGAAGAATGGCTGGGAGGGTCTTGACCTACAAGGACACGTTGCAGAAAAGTAATAGAGTCAGCTGCAGACACCAGCCTTTTTAGCATCCAATCAGTGCTAACCTAGTGGGCAGCTGGAAGGGCAGATTTGCAAGTTCAAGATCAAGGTGAGACTACAGAGCCAGATATGGCAGTCACCAGCAAAGAAGTGATATTCAAAGACACAGCATGGATAAGAAGACCAAGGAGAGTAGGCAGACAGTCAGAGAAGGGGAAATGGGAATCTGGAGAGAAGCAACATGAGATGGGGAGGAGAAAAAGAAGGGTAGGGCAAGAAGAATCAGAGAGATGAAGAGAGGAAGTGTGCAAATGCCCCTTGCATAGGCGCCTGACATGCATCTAAGTATCTATCTGTTTACACAGATATAAGGCTGAAGCACCTACCAAGTACCAAAGTATCACTAGTGGGTGAGAGGTTAAGAATGTAAAATGAAAAGCAACAACACCCACTGACATTAAACACTATATGTTTGGCCAGGGATATGGCTCAGTGGCACAGTACCTACCTGGCAAGTGCAAGGTCATGAGTTGATTCTTGGTACCAAAATAAAATAAAATAAACACTAAATATTTGATACTAGCATCCTGTTTTAGTTGCTTTGTAGCCAGGCCCTATTGACTTGAAGAAAGACATGAAAATTCATTCACACCTGCCAGTTGCCCTAGGACAACTATTATCATCTCCATTTTACACCCAAGGAAAATGAGTCACAAAAAGATGAATTTTTTTTTTGCCTGAGATCGCACAACTGGTAGGTGGTTCTGGATGGTAGCTGGCATCTGAATAGAGGCAATCTGCCCACAGAAACAGCTCTCTGATCTGATCCAGCATGCTGCCTCCCAAACCACAGAAGGAAAGCAGATGTCAGGGTTGTAGGAAGTGAGATGGAGTGGCAGGATCTTAAGATCCAAAGAAAGTCTTGAACATGTCCAGGCATCAGAAATGTTTAGGTGGGAATATGTGTTAATGCCTACCCAGAAGTCAGTGTGTCCATGGGAATGTGCACTGTGATGGTGCCCAGGCAGAAGCATGACTGGACAAGGAGTGCTGGACCCAATGACCAATCAAAGTGTGGTCCACAGACCAGTAGTACAGGTGTTTATTGGAAATACCGGTGTTGGCCTCAACTGAAGATCCACTGAAATGGAATCTGCATGCTAACTAAGTCCTCACATGATTTGTAGGCATCTGAAAGTTTGAGAAAGAACATCTCTAGATAATCACTGATGTACTTTTGATAAATGATGGTAGATCCAAGCTCATAAAGCTGAAGCATTTTAAAAGTTGTCATATGTTTGCCTCTCTGTTGATAACAGCTAGTGATCCAAGAATACAGGGGCTCCCATGGGTTGTGGGTTTGAAGAGACCTGGCAATCCCAGCAAGAGTGGCAGGAGTAGAGGGCTGTAGTTTGCAAGTAACATGTGTCCAGGCAAATGAGATGCATCCATGTATCCATTTATTCAAGGGCTTGGATCCTAAGCACCTATCATGTGCTGGGCCAAGTGCTTAGTGTGAGAAAATTAGTGCTTAGTGAGAAAATTATCCCAGTTCAGTGGAGAAGACAGATGCATCGGTTATAAGAATCTACAGTGGGGTGTGAGGAAGAGTAGGGAACTATATGCATTGGGAATTGTGGGGGCTTTGCAGAGGGCATGATCTTGTCATGAGCGGTGGCAACTGCAGAAGGGACATGTGGGAATGTGTGCATATATTATGCTGTCCTGCTAACACAGAGGCACTTGTGTAGGTGAGCACACTCTTCTCCATCAAGAGAGCTGCTAAATGAACACACTTCTCCCCTCCCGAGAATGCAGGGTTGTATAGAGAGTGGGTCAGACACAGTAACAAGCGGAAACAAGTTGATTAAGTGCTCACTTTGGGCTCTATTCTCCTGGCATGCAAATATGGTCCCTCCCAAGGAGTAAACATTTGGCTAGGATTCTAAGGATGAGCAAACAACTGAGATGAAACCCCTGGATTTCCCAGCTGTGCTGACTGCTTGGGGCTTTTTCGGCCACTGTGAGAAAATGAAGACATTGTCACAGAAATAGAGAGGTCCCAAGTTGGAATTGGAATCCAGATTTGGAGTGACAGATGCATACACTGGAGTAATCATGCAGAACTATAGGGATGGCATCAGCACCACACTGGGGCAGCAAAGGGGGGATCAGATGCCTGCCTGTGAGCCCAAAGGCCACAGTCAAAGCTGCTCGGCATCCGTGGTGCTCTCTTCTCATCAGCTGTAACAGTGTAACAGTGGGTGACAGTGTCTTCTTCACAGATGGCATTTAGTCCCTGGAGTGAGGCAACCTGGGATGGTGCATCCAAATGCCCAACAAGCCCTGGCTGGCAGCAGGCGGGCCTACCAAGTATCCTTCGCTCAGCTCATCTGTCCCCAAGTGGCCTCATGGCTTAGGAGAGATCACCCCCAGGGTATTCACAAGCATACTCTCTGGACTCCTGAATTGACTGTTCCTTGGGTATGTGGCAAGCTAGGTAACTATGAGTTTCACAAAGTTTGGAGTGTCCCCAGCTGGAGATGTACTGGGGAGCAACCTAAGCCAGCAGAATAATGGTCAGTTAATCAGGCATATCTTATGGGCAAAGTCTGAGAAGAAGGGTCTGGGTTTATTTCCCAAAATTCAGTTCATGTCACCAAATACTCTGTGTTCCTTGTTTGCCAGGTTGAGAGCCAGCAGATGGAGAAACTGCAGGAAACAAGAAAAAGCAGACTGTCCAAGAGTTCTGAATCTGTTGAGGAGACCCAGTGGAAAGTTCCACATAGTTTGATGAAGTCCTCTTTAGATGACATGGTTGGGGAGACTCTGAGAAGGTTTCTGAGAAGAAGTGGGTCTGGAAGGATGAAGTTACCCAAACAAAGGGCATGGGCATCTTCACTGCTCCCCTGGATGGGGACAAGAGGTAGTTCTGAAGAGAAGAGCTTACTGTGCAAAGCTCCAGAGGAGAAAAAAAGCCTGGCCAGTTTCAGAAACTGAATGAAGGTCTGTGTAGCTAGAACTCAGTTCAGAGGGCTGAGTATGAGGCTGATAAAGGTAAAGTAGAGTTGCAGGCCTCAGCTGCCAGTCTACACTCTGGAGCTCTACACTAAGGGTTAGGGGAAGCCTTGACTTGGTTCTCAGGAAGTAACCCAGTCATTCATCCATAACCGGCTGTTGATTCTATGCCTGAATACATTTCATCCTGGCTAATTCCTGTTCATCCATAAAGACAGTTAGGTTTTAACTCCAGGTCACTCATCTAACCCCTTGGCTGGGTTCCAGATGTTTCTGCCTCTGGGTTCTATCATGCAATGGCCAAGCTACATTGAGATCTGGGTTTAGCTCTCTGTCTCTACCACTGGGCCCTAAAATCCTGAGTGCAGGTATTCAATAAGCTTTTGAAAGTAACCGATGAGCTGCACAGACTTCCAGGCAATGACACACAGAAAAGCACAAGAAAGCACATAGCTCGGTGAGGGCAGGTATTCAGACACAGAAAATTATGGCCATGGGGGTTGTCCCTCTAGGAACAAAGGGAGCTTCCTTGACAGACTGGAGCTCCTTGCTTTGTTCTAAGAAGCGCTGGGCCAAACTGGCCAGGGCTGACCTCATAAAGGCCAAAGTGAAACACTTAAATACACATGGCGGGACTAGAAATGACTTTTCCCCCACTTTTTTTCCCCTGGAATAAAAAGTATGTTTTACATGCAATACATATTTGTTGCTCAAAATTAGAAAAGAAAAGGTAAAAGATGAGAATAAGAGTACTTCCGAATGAGTTACCTTCCAGGAGAACGTTGGTTTGTAACTTGGATGCATTCATAAGCTGACAAAGTGAGTGTTACACAGTAGACCTGTGAAAGTCTCCAACTCAAATGTTTGTTAAGTGAGGGACTTGCTGTATTAAAATCTAGGGGTAGATCTTCTCAGACTGTTTTTCATGCAAATATCCTTGTGTATGCTTTACAAACTTTGTTACTGAATGATTTATTGCAGTCACTTCTGTAGATCTGTAAAGATTCTTTCTTATTACTCATTTTAATAGCTGCCTAGTATTTCATTCTGTGACTGCACCAGGCTTACTTCATATTTCTTTACAGATGAACATTTGAACAGTTCTTGATTTTTCAATATCAATAAATGCTTTAGTGGATACTTTTGCAACTACATCTTGACGTATAGTTTTACTTCGTTTCCTTTGGTAAATTCCAGTAAGTGGAATTGCTGGGTCCAAAGGCAAGAGTATCTTGAAGGCTTCTGATTCCTGTCATCAAATCCCCCCCTAGAAAGTATGAACCATCTCAAACCACCAGGTCAGCAGTAAGAGCTCTTGCTCTTGCTCACACTCTCCCCCTCCATGTTATGATTTTCTTTGATAACTTGCAGAAAGAAATGGAATTCCATTACTGGCTGAAATTGCATTTTGTTAATTATTGGCAGCGCTGATGTTTTTCAATTTGTCTTTCATCAATTATGAAGCATTACTTTATAGCCTTTGCTCATTTCGCAGGCCAGTGGGCCAAGCCTATTTCTCTTGAAGAGTTTTAAAAGCTCTTTATGCCTCAGGTTGGTGATCCTCAGTTAGTTAAATGAATTGCAAATTTTTTTTGTCCCATTTACCATATGACTTGTTTTTTACAACATAAATTCTATCAAAGTTTTATTTAATTGAATCTTATAGCCTCTGCCTTTATGAATTCTGCTTGTGGTGTTACTCCTGAAGCTATATCCTCAGCTGATGTTAGATATCCCTGTTTTCCTAGAGCTGGAATTCATGTGGCTAAATGTATAAAGGAGGTATGCACTAGGCTTTAACACTTTTTTTCAAGTGGTTATACATACTGTTTTAACACCATTTATTAAATAAACTATCCTGTCTTCATTGTATGTGAAGTGACACTTTATTTGTATACTAAACTTCACACGTTCAGAGGCATGTGCACATACCAACAAAAGAATATCTTTTGGGACGTTTATTGTCCATCACTGAATTGGATGTCCACTCCGATACTCACACCACATTGTGAGCATTATTTAGCCCATTACAGTTCAGTATCTTGGAGGTTGTCCTTCCATTTTAGTTTTTTCCCTGGATTCTTTAGCAAACTTCCAGATCATTTACTTAAAGGCAAACGTCAGAACAATTGGCGAGGTAGTCTTAAGAAATAAATGCCTGGTTTCCACGTCTGCGAAGAATTCAAAACCTCTAGGGCGGGCCTTGGCATTAACTCCTGTACTTGCCAAAGCGCAGATGGGAAAAGATGAACACTGGAATAAGCTTTGAGAGTAAAGACTATCTGTCTGACTCCTGCCAATCCTCAGCCTTAGTGTCTGCCTCTTGGGTGATGTTTAATGAATATTGGTTGGGCAAAAGGGTATAACCAACACCATTACTTTGAACTTGGACTACCAAAGACCACTTATGTTAGGGAAGCTGAGGCAATTTGGGTGCACGCTGGTGAGGAATCAGAGTGTATGGCACCTGAGGATGGGCTGCACTGTGCAGGAAGAGGATGGCTGTGTTCAGAGTGTGAGAGGTGGATATGGGGAAGAGGGAGCAGAGGAGCACCCAGCTCCACTGGAAGTTCCTCCAGGACACAGTACAGGGACGAAGGCCTCAGAGACACAGAACGGATTACTAGGAGAGAAGAGATTTATCAAAAATGATAAGAAATGTCCTTTGTGGAATGAGTTGGTATCCTTACCACCAAAGAGGTGTGTAGACAGAGAATATGTCTCCATCTTGTGGGAGGTGGTTTAGAGAGGATTCCTGCATGAGTGGGATTTGATGGCTGGTAAACCAGTAAGATCTCTTTCAGCATGGAGATTCTAGATTCTTAGCAACATTTACTGAACAAGTCTGTGACTCAAACAGATGAGAAGGTTCTGGGGGGTGAGAGTTTTCCTGTTGGTGAGAAAAATTCAGACTAAACATACATGTCACTATATAGGGAAATCCCCACTGAGGTCACCAGAACTTGGGGATTTGGGTCTGTGACCTTGGTCACTTTCTAATACCTGCCATAGGCCTAAACACTCACCCTTTCCATGCGATGTTTCGATGACCCAGGTGCAGTTCAAGTTGTTGGGGTAGAAGTCAGGGAACCCTGGTGACAAGATGGTCCCACTGGAGCCTTGAATGAAACCACCGCAGAGAGCTGCAGGAGTGAAGAGGGCAATGAAAGACCAGAGTGGTTCCAGAAGCGCACGATCCTTCTGAGACCCAACATCCCAACTCCACTCTAAATCCTAACCCTCACTCATGGGGCCGGACAGTCAGTGGTCCTTCTCCTGTCTGGGTTTTCAAGGCAGGGAAGGAATCCCCTCCTGAGTACCCCCTAGCCTTGTGCCTCACCTTCACAGCTGGGCAGTGCCCGGCTCCACTGGAAGTTGGGCTCACACTCCAGTGGCTCCCCATCACTTAAGGTGTAACCTGAATCGCAGCTGAACGTCACCAGAGCACCAACGTAGAAGTCATTCCCATGCCGCTGGCCGTTGACAGGGATCCCTGGGTCCAGACAGTGGTCTGACTGCAGTGTTATTGCTAGAAAAGAGAGGTTACTACTAGAAAAGACAGCATGCACTGTTCCTATAGAGGGACTCCAGTTGGGTCACAGAGAAAGGAAGGAGGGGCCAGGATTCACAGAAAGCTGGAGTTGCCAATCACCAGCTTGCTAAATGGGGTTGTTGGAATTTGTGGAGAGAATCTGAAGATCTATTTCTTCGTAGATAAGCTGGCTTGATCATTTTCTCTTTGGCTCATTCATTCAGAAAACAATAGTTGAGTGTCCACTGTGGCTTGGGCCCAGTGCTAAGACTTACGGTTACAAACAGGAATCAGAAAATGACCCTGTCTTCATGGGGATCTCAATTCTGACTTTCTATATCAGTTTGCAAAGAACCAAAGTGACACTGATGCCTTAAACTGAGGGGATGAATACAGAAGATGATAACAGAGTAAGTGTGAGCATCAGATACTATTTTACTTCAAGTTCATGGTCAAATACTGTCCCTGGAGTATCCCTCAGGGTGGGATATTCAGTCAGTTGCATGCAGAGGAAGCTGTGAGGTATGGATATACAACCTAGCATAAGAGGTCATAAGCAACTCTTAGCTCCCAGAATCCCTGAGAGATGCAAAGAACAAGGGAGCACCTTCCAAAGGGAGCAACCTAAATGTGTCCTTTCACCTACCTGGGCCAACCTTGTTACCCACCTCTCTGCACCTCCCCACAAAGACTCACTCTCATAGCGGAGCTGGAAGCCAATATCCGAGTGACTCTTGTCAGTAGAGAAGAGGAGGTAGAGGTAGTTGCTGGTGCTGATGAGGAACTGGGGGACCTGGGTCCCGTGGTAAACCCCAATCAATGGCGCTGAGTATGTTCGTCCATCTCGCACTTCCAGGGTGTCATAGTTGACCTCAGTTTTAAATCTGCCAAATGATGCAAATGAAGACTTCTTGAGAAACCCAAGGCTTATTAATTTGCAAATGACAAAAGGCCTGCCTGACCCAGGCATAGTGAAGAGCCTCATGGGGACTGCAATGTTGTATGTGAGGGGTCAATAAGTGAAAGCTACAGGGCCAAATTTGATCTATGATCTGGAGAGCTAAGACTGGTTTTTGCTTTTGTAAAGGGTTTCAGGAAAAAAAAAAAAAGAAGACAATAAAGAACATAAAACAGAGATCTGCAAGTGGTCCACAGTACTTATTATCTGGCCCTCTAAAGAAAACTTTGAAGACTTACTCCAGGCCACAAATACTTTTTCTAAAATTTGTGTTCATAGTTGGTTGTCTACTTCCCCAAACCTTGAGCACAAGCTGAGCAAGAGTCAAAGTGGGTATCTGAGCAGGATTTGGAATAGAAGTCAGGGAGACCACAGTTCATGTAAGAAATGAGCAGACTGCTTCTCAGATGCTAATGCTTTGTTCAACACCTTATAGTGTTTTATCTACTACTCTGCCTGCTTGGGAGTTAGGAGGAAGGAAGGAGCTTGGGTGCCAAGTGACATCCCAGCTATCTCCTCCGCAGGTGCAAACCCCTAACAGGACACACCATGCCTAAGGGCAAAGCCAGTGAGGTCTGTCTCCACACAGAGCAGTGGGCTCCATTGTTCCCTGACCATGCTGACATTTCAGCAAGGATGCCAGTCCCTGACCTACTCCTGATTCCCCGCCCCCCACAGTGTAGACATCGTCCCATCAGTCCCTTCCCAGAAACAGTAGCTCCAAGCACCTGTCAAAGGTAATTTTGATGGGGTAGCCTGGCTGTGCTTCAATCACCCAGGCACAGCTTAGGGCATCTTTGTAGAAGCCAGGCCAGCCTGGAGAGAGGATGGTACCACTGGGAGAAGTCAGATGACCACCACAGGGAGCTGGGGAAGAGAAGGAGAGAAGAGTTTTCTTGGAGACAAATGAATGAACAAACAAATAAAAAACATTTCTATAAAATGTGCCAGCCAACAAGGATTGTTTTTGCTTTTATGGAAAATTACATAAACTGTGAGCTTTGTCTATTGGGACTTTTATAGTTATGTCTAGTTGTATCATTTGGGGGTTTATTCAAGGCCAGAGAGGAGAAATGAAAAGAACCTTTTAAAAAGTCCTTTTGTCATTCTAGAAGGACTGAAGTACAGTTAATATTTGGGTCACACTGGCTTTCTCTTTGTTCCTCACTCAATTGTCAGGCCTGAGTCAGAGGCACTGGGGCAGCCCACCTCCACTCAACTACAACAGCGACTGAGTGACCAGGAGTCTGCTCAGCTCGAGTGCTACCTGTCTTCTGCAACTTGACATCTCCAGTCTTGAGCACAGCACTTGGTATACAGCTATCCCTCCATGAGTATTGAATGGATGAATAAATGAACAAAAGAATGGATGAGTGCAGCCCATGGCAGGTAACTCCACAAGATACTGGCAGGTCTCAGCATACCTCCCAGCTGTCTGTAGCCTTCCAAAGTCTGTTTCCTTACCCCCTCAGTGTCCTGCTGGCTATTTCTACTATCATTCTGTTTTCTTATTTGCATCTGCATCTTCCTACCCTTTCTGCCTTGTCCTACATCTAGACTCTGGCCCTGGAGAAGGTCATCCAAGCTCCTACAGTGCTCCTTCTTCAGGGCTTATTGTAGTCTTTCGTCATTGTTTCTCCCTTTTGAGATTATGCAAAGCCAAGGGATTCCCTTAGCTCAATGCCATGAGAGCAGAAGGGATACATGTCATGCCCATGTGGGAGTGGTAAGGGCCTGTGCAGAATTTGCCATGTTTCCAACACCTGACTCAGTGACTATGGAAGCAGGTGTCAAGACGAAGTCTGACCCACCTGGGTCTTAAAGTGACTCTGTGGAGCAGATTCTCCAATGAATTGTGTTAAACCTATTGCTCAGTGGTCTGTAATCCTGTGTTTAAGCAACAGAGATTTAGGGGCTATCCGTTAATAAGCTTAACCCAGCCTACTTTGATGCCTTCTCAAAACTAATGATGAGGATGAGGGTGCCACCTGTCATCGAGGCTGCCTCATTGTCAACACCATTGCCACTGACTTAGTGCTGGCTCCACACAGGAATATCACACACACACACACACACACACACACATGCACAATCATGTTCACTCTTCCCTAAACAAACTCTCCTGTGAGGTTGGCATTATTATTATTATTTCCTAAGAAAGCTGGCAATTATGGAGGTTAAGTAACCTGAGGTTTGCAAGTTACACAGTCTGGATTCAAACTCAGGTGAGACAGCACAGAACTGGGGATCATAAACTAAGCAGCTTCCAATCTGAAAGGAGCTCTGCTTCTTTTGGGGTGTCTTATTACAGAGCTAATGGAGGTGAAAACTCCTAAATAGTACTGAGATGGGCATACGGAGATACACAGCACTCATCTCATTGCGAGATTTTGTAGATTTCTCCAAGTAATCAGTTTCATAAGATACAGTCAAATGAACTTCATCTTTCCCTCATTTCCATCCTGGAATTATCTAAAATAGCTGTCAAGCAAGAAGATAATATGATAATCTTAGTAGGTATAGTCAACTCACAGTGATAACTTAACTCTTCTAGTTGCTCTATGTGTATATTTCATCTCATTTATGAAACTATTAGCCCCATTTTATAGAGGAGAAAAATGAAGGACAAGTAGGCAGAGACACTACCAGGACATCAAAGATAATGAAGTTAGAGCTGAGATTAACCTCAAAACCACTGTATCTAAATTCCCCTGTTGTGCACAACATACTACATTCATGGCAGACAATAGTGAGCTCAGTTGTACTGAAAGCTTAATACATGTCAGGACCAAATGTGGCTTATCCTTGTGACAATTGCCTGTTAGCACACATATTACTATCTTCATGTTATAGAAGAGGATTGCTATCCCTATTTCTTGTGAATTAAAGGCTTAGAGAAACTAAGTTATTACATAGCACCTATATCGAACATTGAGGAAAAAAGTCATATATGCATACTGTCACTTCTGGAATAACCTAGTTTTCAAAACCCATCCACCATCTTCTTGCAACTCCTAGTATGCCACTCTTCTCCTTCAATGGATCTTGGAGGTGAGGAGGGGTGTGCTTATCACTATATCCTCAATTTTTCTTGTACGTACCATGACTTGGCATTGAGTAGGGACTCTTTCTTGGTTCCAGTTCAGCACAGGCTCACCTTTCTGGGTGCTGGACTGTGATCCTCTCATTTAATTTTCAGGAAGCTATATACTACACAGTCACTACTGACTGCTGTGTTCCTCTCCATTCAGCTGATATATTTTTTTAAAAGAGCTCTACTTGAAATCTCCAGAGAGGGAAATTCAAATCCTTCTTCTAGTTATGGTTTAGACTAAGAATGTCTCCCAAAAGCCTCATGCACTCATAGGCAAGACTTTTGAAAGGTGATGCAGCTGAATTACTGTGAGGAGGTGAGGTCTGATCAGAGGAGGCAAGTCAGTGGGGGCATGACATGGAAGGGTGTATCTCTCTCCCTTTCTCCTCTTGTCACTCTGCTTTCTGGATGTGAGGATGGGAGCAGCGCAGGCCCTCCCAATTTACAAGGTTTTGCATTTAAGCCTGCTGAATAAGGACAGAAACTTCTGAAACTATAAGCCAAAGGAAACCTCTTCTCTTTCAAGTTACAGGTGTCAGTTATTTTGTCCCAGCGATGAGCAAAATGAATAAGACAGATTTTGGTACTGAGAGTGGAGTCGTTGCTGTGAATGCACCTGACCATGCAGTTAAGAAGCCTTTGGAACTGGTTTGTGGGAGGAGTTGAGGAATGTTTGGAGATGCTGGTAAAAGAAACCCTAAAATTCTGTAAGCAGAGCTTGATGCAACATTTGGGTCAAAGCTCAGAAAACCAGAATGCTGATAAAGGTGCTGGTAAAGACCAGGCTTAGGAGGATGCAGTTGAAAAATTAGCCATTGGACTCAGGACTATGTGTGCTATGCCCTTACACAAAGGATTTTACAGGAGACTGAAATTAAGAATTGTGGATTTATTAACCTGGAAGAGGAAATTTTAAGGCAGCCCAATGTTGAGGCTGTGGCATGTTAGTGCTTTTTAGCCACATCTACTGTGAGAAGCAAAACCAAAAAACAGAGCTGAGTAACTTGAAATTTTTTTTGCTGGTGACCATAAAGGAAACGCTCATAAAGTTGAAGCCTGGAAAATTGGACTTATATAGCTTCGGATGGGGAGAACTTGGTTGTTGAAAAGATTAGTATTAAAAAGAAGCCAAGTACTTTACATTAGAACAGTAGGAAAGATTCCTTGAGGGGACCTCAGAAATCTGCAAGACTCCACCCATCACAGGCTCAAGGGTGCAAAGTTGTAAAGCTTTCATTTGAGAAGTGAGCTCCTGGGCACCCTGCTCCACAAGGGGAATCTAGGGCATTGATTCCCAGGATTTCGTTCACAGTGTTCAGCCATCCAGACACGCAGGGGCCTTTGCAGCCATGGTACAAGGGAGCCTGGCTACTTGAGCTGGGGGCACACCTTGGCATCATCCATATGGTGCTGGTTTTATGACATGCAGAAGGAAACAGTTGTGAGGTCAGGGAGGCTTCCACTAAGATTTCAGAAGAAGGCCTGGAAGGCCAGGCAGTGTGCTCCTAGGAGGGGAGTGCATGCAGCTATGAAGTTGAAAGTACAGTGGAGACCCTGGTAAGTTGGAGATGTTAGAAACACGGAACATCTGCTGAGGAAAGCTGAGGGAAGTTAGTGAAGTCAGCCCAAGAGAGATGCCACAAGGGCTGTAACCATTAATGCTTTAGGGGTGGAGCCACCCAAATCCTTTGGAGTTCATATCTTACCACAACCTGCCCTGAGTACTGGACATGGAGCTACAGGATTTACTGTTTGTTCTGATGGATTTTGGTCTTTCTTTGGTCCAAATTTCTTTCTATCCCCCATTCCTCCCTTTGAGGTGGGAATATTTACCCAATGCTATTGTATGTTGGCAATATTTAAGTTTCTTTATAAATTATACAGGAGTTCACAGCTAAGAGTTTGCAATGAGTTTCAGAGGAGACACTGGACGTAGGCTTTTCAGCAAAGCTAAGATTAAGACTTTGATGATTCTTAGACAGGGACTAATACATTTTGCATAAAGAGATGTACATACATCTTTTGGAGGGACAGGGTTGGAATGCAATGGTTTACGTGGAGAACGTCTGTCAAAGGCCTCATGTGCTCATAGGTGGGGCTTTGGGAAGGTGATTGGAACATGTGGGTGATATAGCTGACTTGCTGTTAGGAAGTAGGATCAGGTTGCATCACAACAGTAGGAAATAGGCAGGTCGCCGGGGATATAAACTGGAAAGGTATATATAGCTTACTTTCTGCCTCCTCTCTTCACTCTCTGCTTCCTGGCTGCCCTGATGCCTTCACCTAGGTCCTCACTCCATGCCATTTTCTGCATTTGAGCCTGCTGAGCATGGACAGAAATTTCTGAAACTGTGTGCCAAAATAAGCCTCTCTTTCTTTAAGTTGCAGGCATTAGGTATTTTGTCCCAGTGATAGGAAAAGTGACTGCTCTGTTATTTTATTACTTTAGCTAATTAATCGCTTTCTGTACTCATCAGACTGCCATGTGACCTCTTTATTCATTTAGGTTTTTACTGTCTCTATTTTTTGTCTCAGATTTCAGAGTGGTAGTTGCCAGGCAAGGATCTCATGGGGAGGATTCCAACGTACAATATCTCTTTAACATTTGAAAAGATGTTCCAGTTCACTTTAATAAGAAAAATATATTTTAAAACAACAATGTTATATTATTTCTCATCCACCAGCATGGCAAGACCAAAAGTTTGATGGCACACAAGACTGCAAGAAGCCAGGAATTTTGGTATCTTGCTGGTGAAAATACAAAATGGCACAACTCTTGTGGAGAGAAATTTGGTAATATATGGCAAAACTGATATTCATTTGCTCTCTAACATAACAATTCTATTTCTAGAACTCTATCCCAAAGTTATATTGGCAAAGTGTGAAAAAACCTCATGTATTTGTACAAGGCAATACAAGACAGCACTATTTGTAATGTCAAAAACAAATGAATGGAAACAGTCATTCAACAATAAAGATCTGACTGAATAAACTAAGGTAAATAATAAAAGGGACTTTTTATGTAATTATAAAACAAAAACAAAGAACATGCTAAATAATGCCATAGAGTGATCTTCAGAATACATTAAGTGAATAAAAGCAAGGTACAGAGAGGGGATAAAGTATGATTCCAATTAACTAAGAAAGAAGAATTTTAAAAATTAAATTAATATTACTGTGTTAATATTCACTCAGATTAACAATCAAGGAAAAGGCAAACCAAAAATTGCAGGTAAACCAAAAAAAATTCTTCCCCATGGAAAGAGGGAAGAAGTAGGGAAGAAAGGATAGGTTTGGAAGCTACACTTTCCCAGAATACACCTTGTTTTATAGATTTAACTTTGGAGCTATATAAATATTTTAAATAATTAAAAAGAAAGATGAAATCCAATAAAATTTCTAAAAATGCATATAATATTGTGTAAATCGGTAACAGAATCACATATGAAGAAATTAGTTACAGAGATTTTTAAACACAGTAATTTCATAACCTATCCCTAGTAGAATATAAGGACAGAAATAACTGAAAATGATGATGAGGATCAATAGAATTATTTTCATAATCATATTGTTGTAAGTAGTACTGATAATTCCATTCTGAGATTCTTTGGTATGTATTATGACATGGGAAGTTATAATGGTGCTGCTGGGAGCTTAGATATTTAGCAAGAGTGAAAGCAGATGAAGATACAATAACAAGAAAGTTAAAGCAAAAAATGTTCTTGCCTTTGGAATGAATCCAAGATGCATTTTTTTAATAAAAATTTCTTGTGTTTATTAAAAAGGCTCAGAAACAAGGACTAACTCAATAGTAATAAGCAACCTGTAATGATTGATTAATTGTGTCAATTTGAGAAGTTTAGAACCTTAACTAAATTGGCTCAGCAATTCTACACCCTAGAGTGTTGAGGACCTTCCCTAGGGCAGTTCGTTGCCTGGACAGTATAAAGAGGAAATGAGGAAGGACAGACTTGCTTCTATTCTTTGAAGAGCTCCAGTCTTCACCTTCATCATCTCTTGACTTCTAGTGCAGACTCTTCAGCTTCCATCTCCGATCCTTCAGCCTTACAGGGTAGGCTTTTCAGCCTTTTGGTGCAGATCCATCAGTCTTTTGATGCGGACTTGCATGGAACACTGCAGTGAATTCCACACCTTGGACTGAAATCTTCTAAGAATCACCAACTTTGTGGCTATCGTAAGCCAATTTTGTAATTTCTTATACATTTATATATCTTGTGCTATATCTGTTTCTCTAGTAAAACACTGACTGATATACATCCTTAGTGTCCAGACTGAAAACATGAATTTCCACTAAATGGAGCTGGGACTTCTTGGAGAAACCACTGATGCTAGGTCAGGTCAGAAAATGTACAAGTTGAGGTTGGGGGCTATCTTCTAGCTCCTGTTAGCTAATGGGACAATTTGAACATTAGTTAGAATAATAACTACAACGGCTTTAAATACATAAATAAAGGAAAGTAATTAAGTCTTTCTCAAGTCTTTCTTTATGTACTTTACCTTAGAGTAAACAGCTGACAAGGACAACTTTTCTTTAAGTATTCCAATTTATAAAAGTAGAAATGATAAAATGCTAACATTTTGCAATCTCTAAGCTATGATCAATGGCTCCTAATGTCCCCAAAAGAGAAGCAATCAGTCATTATATGTCTCTAATGGAGTCACAAAGCTCTGCCTATAAAATGGTCCAGCCAAAAACTGAAACTTGAAACTGATTGAGTTTTGAGATCTTATTGCCAATTACAGAAAATAAGACAGAGGGGATCATGTTAAACAACCTCTCAGAGAAGCAATCAGGAAAATTTAGACTACAGAAGAATTCTCAGAATGAATGCTCTGACTCCTTCAATTGAAAAAAAAAAAAAAGGAAGAAAGAAAAAATAAAAAGACAAAGAAAACACAAAGGGGAGAGGTAGAGACCTATGGATTAAAAAAGATGAACCATATCAGTCCATTGGAATGTGTGAAACTAACCAGGGCTCCAATTTACAAAAGTAAACTACAAAAGAAAGTATTAGCCAACTGTGGAAATTTGGTTGTATTTTAAAAAAAGATTAAGATAACAGTATTGGGGTTATATTTTAAAAGGTTCTTTTTATTAGTTAGAGATACATTCTAAAATGCTTTAGGTGCAATATTATGTCTGAAATTTATCCCAGGGTGAGCATAGTGGTGATGATAAGGAAGGAAGAGGAAAGAGGAGGAGAAAGGCAAATAGTTGGTGGGGAACAGGTTGAGGCATATATAAGACAACATAGGCCATGGGTTTATTTACTGGTGAAACAGAGTGAGGGTTGGTTAGATTATTCTCTTTGTTTTAGGCTAAGTTTGAGGTTTTCCATTTTAAAAAATACTAGGAAAAAAAAAAAGCATGCAAGCTTATACCTGATTGGGCAAGAAAAGATAAAAGACCCTGTGCTTAAGCCAGTACCTGGCACATAGTATTTCCTCAATAAATATTTGTTGAAAGGAAGAATTACTGGTTAAAAAGTAGAGACTGTCATAGTTTATATCTAGATGTCCCCCAAAAGCCTCATGTGCAGATGGGAGGGGTTTAGAGGAGGTGATGGGATCATGTGTGTGTGATATTGGATTAGTCCATGGATTGGTTTAAAACTGGATGTGATGTTAAGAGGTAAAGCCTGGTGGGAAGGGGTGGGTTACTGCAGTTGGGAAGGGGAAGGAGGTATAGGTAAATATATCACTCTGCCTCCCTTGATGGTGCTTTGCTTCCTTTCAGCCATGCCATGAGCTGATTCTCCTCTTGCATGTCCCTCTGTCATGCTGCCCGGCCTTGAAACCAGCCAACCATGGACTGAAACCTCTACAATCTGTGAGCCAACATAAACCTCTCTTCCTCTAAACTGTGGATGTTGGGTATTTTGTCCCAGCAGTGGAAAAGTAACTAAGATAGAGATACTGAGTGTTATGGATTGAAATGCATCCTCCCAAAATCCATAAGTTGAAGCTTTAACTCCAGATGTGACTGTATTTGGACACAGTCTTGAAGGACATACAGGTAAATGAGGGCATAAAGATGGAGCCTGAATCAAGTAGGACTGAGGTCTTTATTAGAAGAGGAAGAGAAGCTGGGATGCATGTACTCAGAGTAACGGCTATGGAAGAACCTGGAGAGGAGACAGCTATCACCTGCAAGCCAAGGAGAGAGGCCTTCGGAGAAAGCAACCTTGTCAGCCTTTTCACCTTGGACTGCCAGCCTTCAGAACTGTGAGAGGATAGATGCTGCCTGTTTAAGCCTCCTGGTCTGTGGAGTTATGTTATGGAAGCCCTAGTTGACCAATACACTGGCTTCCCATGAAGGGCTAGCGTTCCCTGTGAGGAATGAGCCACCTTCTCCCAACCTCTGATGCTAAAAATGTGCAAGGGAAGGAGAAACTAGACATAGTGATAGATTAGAATGCAAAGAACAAATACAGAGTCCTTCCAGTGTGTCAGACACTGGACTTTATGTGTACTTGGTTGGCGCCTGCGTGTTCACCACAGCCTATAAGATGAGTACAATATCAGCTTCTTTTCATAGTTGAGGAAACACAATGGCAAATCAAAGAGGTTAGGGCCTTTCTGAGGAGCCACAGCTTCCCAGCTGTGACTGAGCCCGAACCTAAGCTGGGGTGTCTACCCCCAGAGCCTTCATCTCTAGGTACCCCAGGAGCAAGGTAACGCCCACTCTCACTGTTGCTTCTGAATGGGACACAGGCTGTCAGTATAATGAACTGAGGTAGTGAAACCTCCTTCTTCTGACCGTAGTGACTCTAGAGTTTCTTGGCCTTGCAGCTGGAAGTGTGGCCTCCTACTGCCTCCACCTGAGCGCCTTCCCACCCGTCCTCCATAATTTTGTGATAGAATGAAAGCAGAATGAATTTAGGACTTGCATGGGATTAAAAGTGATGACTCTAGAAGTGATGCATCAGAATATGTAGATTAAAACTATGACTTTCCCATTCGCCTGGCTCTGTAGCTTGGGCAAGTGACTTAACCACTCTGCTTCAATATCCTTTTCTGTGAAGTGACAATAAGAGTACCTACCTCAAACAGTTGTCATGAGGACTCAAGAGGACAATGTATGTCAAGCACTTGGCCTAGTGTATAGTACAAAATAAGTGCCAAATTAACAAGAGCTGGGTAATTTGGGGTGAGTCAATTCGCCTTGCCAGTTCTTAGATTTCTCATTTATAAAGCATAATACTATCTCTCTCATAAGAGTGACAAGAAAATTCAATAAGCTGATGTCAGAAACACAGTGAGAGCCTTAAAATTCTTCCTTAGGCCCTTCCACGAGGTACAACCATTACTTAGCTTTCTTGTGGGAGTAAGGAGGGAAGATTTTTTCTTTTCTACAAGACTTCTTTGCTTTGATTATAAAAGTAACACATGTGATGTACGTGGAGTTTTTTACATCAAACTTAAACTACCTTTCTCTGGGGAATGGGGCTGGGAAATGTGTGTGTGTGTATTTTTACTTTGAACTTTATCATACTTGTGCATTGTTTGAAACTTTTACAACTACAAGTATTCCCTTAAGCACTAAGAACACGGAAAATACACTCATTGTAGATCATTTATCTCCTTTTTTCTTGTGCATTTCTTATAAGCAGGATTTTTTTTCCTAAACTTAGTTTGGAAGTCTTTATCTTTTAATAGGGAGTTTAATTACCTTTATTGTCATAACTAATATGTTTGTCTCACTGCTGTCATTTTGCTTTATGCTGCCAATTTCTGAAGCTCTTACATAGTATCCTGCCTTCTTTGTCTTTTGTGATAGACAATATGTTTCCTTCTGTTTTAATTTTCTGTTGGGATATGGAAAGCAGAAAGCTCACCATTCATTCAATTTGCAGGTGCTTTTAAGTTTTTCACCAACACGTTTGATGTCATATTCTGTTTAGTGATATAATGCAAGAATGTAGTGACAAGATAGCCAACAGTGTGGGTATGAACTGTGGTTCTATCACTTGCAAGTTGGGAGGACTCTGGGCAAGTGACTTAAACTCCTAGGTCCCAGAGGGGCTGTAATGATCTCTTTCCTAAGTTGGAAGACATGACATGTAAAACACTTATGTGGTGGGGTATGCTTATTTGGTTCTTTCTTTAAAGGAAGACAAAGAAGAGACAAAGTTGGGCTTAACCAGGTGTTCCTAGGTAGTGACCTTCACTCCTTGGAAGTCTGTGTTAGGCCATTTTTTATTTTAAACCTATGGATGTCCCCCGTCACCCCTGAACTCTAGTTCTATGGTTATCAGACTACTGGTTCTGGGTCAAACCCAGCCCAGTCACTTATGTGGCCTAAGGCTGCTGTCACAGTGATGGCAGAACTGAGTAGAAACATTATGGCTCACAAGGTCAAAAATATTTCCTTTGTGGCTCTTTAAGAAAATGTTTGCCCATCCCCGACCACTGCTTCCCATCTGCCTGAAGATCCTCCTCTTTTCTAAATTTAGGAGAAGCCATTTTCTCCCATGTCCTATTACAGCCTCTCAAAAACCAAGTGGCTCTTAGCATATATTAAAAGATGTTCTAAAAGACCATTAGTTCTTGCACTTAATTGTCCACAAGGTGGGGATACTTAATCAAAAACAAAACTAGAAAAAAAGACAAAGATGCTAATCACGAAGCAGGTCCTCCCAAGGTTTGGACAAAAGGAAGAGTGGGCTGAGGAGAGAAGATTCCAGGATTTCAGTCCTAGGGTTTGGCCTCTTTGGGTGGCATCTGGCTCTCTGCCTGTCTGATGTGCTGCTCCCCAGATCCCCAAAACCAAATTGGCAGGAAAAGCTCATTGCCGAGAAGACTGAGCAGGCTCCCTGTGCCAAGTCAGGGTCTCCAATAGTCTGCCCTCATTCCAGGTGCCTACTATTCCAAACACGGAGCACTTACCCCAAAGTGGAGCGAATACTGATTGGTCCCATAAGGACATGGATAGAATCAAGTCAGAATGATGCCAGCAGCGAACCCTTACTGAGTGCTACCTCTACAAGGCACTGCTGCTCATTCATGTTACTGGTGCACATTCACAACAACACTGCTGGGAGGTCCCCAGGGTCACCTGCCCTTCATTGATAGGGAAACTGATGCACAGAGTGGTCAAGTTGCTTGCCCACCACGAGTTAAGAGGTCATTCATTCATTCATTCATTCCGTGATTTATTTATCAGTTTTGATGGGGCAGCCACCAAGTATCAAGCACTATATTTAGGAATGGGGATATGAGGCCAAAGAAGATTCCCTAACCTGAGTGTAAGCACCAGGGTGAACACCGCTAACACTTATAAATGCTCACTTTATGCCTGGGATGACCCTTGACGTACACAGCTTATTATTATCCCTGTTTTTATTTTGTTTTCTTATTCAGCTAAAAAGACAGAGACTCCCAGAGAAATGGCAGCTTACCAGGATTCCAGCCCAGACCCCTCCAACTTGGAAACTCCCTGGATCCTGCAAGGTGCAGTGCATTCTGGGTGGTTTTCTCCTCCCCACACACCCATCAATTTGGAGCAATGCCATCTCTAAGGTGTGGGCCCTTTTCCTTTTCTGGCCCTCCCACTTGTGACCAGCCTTGCTGCTCAGATTTGGCATTGAAACTGAGTCAGGAGAGAGGTCTCTTAGGTCTCCATCCTTGGCCCTTCATAGGATGTGAAACAAAGCTTTATGCCCCTCTAAAAATAAAACAAAACAAAACAAAGCAAAACAAAACAAAACAACACTGCCTCTGCCTCCCAGAGCACCACCATTCCCCTTAAGGGACCTTTAGGATACACACTATCCGTTGTTCCCAAATAGTTTTTGAGCACCGACTCTGTATTAGGTGCTGTGCTTGGTACAGATTTGGCATGATCCTTGCCCTCAGAGGCTTCATCTGTATTTTAAATGCCTGCAGTTTGGTGGAACAGAGGACTGGTCTCTGACACAGACTCAAGCAAGGCAGGACCGAGAGGAAGCCATTTTAGCCCAGGACTTGCTGTGAGCTGTGTTTGTTCTGACTGGTTCCTCCTGTGTCACTTGAAGAGTAACCATGAGGATACCAAGGCAATATTTAACAGGACCACAAAGGTTGGTACAGGGAGAGAGTTCAGGGAACTGGGGAAAATGAGCATGTGGAGAAAGGAAGAGTGGCAGACAGCAAGAAAGACTGGGGAACTCACAGCACCACCAGCACTGGGTGGGGCTACAGGGCTCCCCTGGGCGGAAGCCAGAAACAGGAGGTCCTAATCTTTGTGGTGTTGAGAGATTCCAGCTGAAAGAATAAGTAAGTCTGATATCTCACAGTGCAAAACTAGCATTTGTCCAGTTTAATCTCTGCATGGTTCAAACACCTGTACAAACAGATCCTTTAAAGACCCTGCCATTCCAGCATGAAGGCTATGGGTGGCCATGAGTCCTAGAAGAAGAGGATTGATGGATGTAGAATGGAACACTGTGGTCAGAATCACTCAGTCCCTCTGCTGAACCTCTCTGGCTGACAACCACAGCCCCCAGTCCAAGGAAATGTACCTTCACAACGCAGCACAGCACTATTCCAGACCACGCTGCCCTCCTTCAGGATGCAGGTGATGGTCTCTGAGCCTTGTGTCCCCAGGAAGCCTTCGTCACAGAGGAAGGAGATGGAGCTGCCCAGTTGGAGGCTGTCACCAAATCGTTTGCCATTTACTGGAACACCAGGATCTGGACACTCATTGTGTCGAAAGGCTGTGGATAGAAGTCAAGGAGACAGTTAAGAGTAGACAGCAGGCAGACCCTGAACCACCACCATGTCCCAAGAACATGTCATGCTGGAGGGAGAGCTAGATGCTCTAGAAGCCGGGACTGCTGGTTATGACTGATATATCCCACTGGGTACAAAGCAGGTGCTTGTTAAACTTGACCATCTGCCTTTCTGAGCACCTAATCCAACTTCATTCTAATGGATATTCACATATCAAGCAGTGAGCGAAGTGTTTTCTTACGTTAGCTCATCTACATCATATTATGATTCTGTCAAGAGCACACTACCCTAGTTTACAAATCAGGAAACTGAGTCTCGATGTGATTGAGGGGTAGATCTGCCTCCTCAATGTCAAATTCATTCCATGCTTCCCTGACTTTAGACAGTTACAGGATCATTTATGCTGCAGGGGAGGTGTTTCTCATTCCTGTGATGCTAATAGGCACTAAGCATCATAAAGTAGGTGCCCTGGAATTAACCCTGTCTGAAGCTATTTCCTTCCTTTCCCTGCCTCTTGTCAGGGCTGCTTCTCTCTCTGCTCAGGCAACCAATAATGCAGTGAGCAGGGGGAGGAAAGAGACAGAACACTGCAGATTTAATCAAGCTTTGCCTCATTATTATACCAGTCCCGGGCAATTTATGTAACCTTGCTGAGCCTCAGTTTCCTGTTCTATAATAAGGGATCTGACTTCACCTACAGGGTCATTCTGAGAAACAAATAAAATGAAAGTTGCTAAGAATGTGAGGTGAGCATTTGGTGTAGCACTTACATATAAGAAGTGCTCCTGAAGATGAGTTTGTTTTCTTCTTTCCTTCTCTGCCTGGAAAGATACTGTCTCCTACCACATCTCCAACCAAGCATATTCCCAGCTTTCCTCCACCAGGAGTGCCAAAATGTTCATAGAAAATGCTTCTAGACTCTGGCCTTACACATGATCCCACTGTTTTAAGGACAGCCACCTTTCCATGGAGACCAGGCTCCATGTTTGCATGGCATGTGTCATGTGCACAGGCCTCTGAAACTCCCTAGGGATGGAAACATATGCACACTCAAAAACAGAAGCAGTCTTGTAAGCTGCTGGACTCTGCTGGAGGCAGGAGAACTGCAAACTTGTAAGCCTCTCTACCATAGATGGCCACCACGCCTCAGATGTGGAGACAACAGGGGTGACCCTGTGCAAGGCCTTGCCATTTATCCCCTATGAAGCCCACAGCTGTATTCCAACCTCTTCATTAGAAAATGACCATGCACCTGCCCAGACAGAGATGCGAGGGTGCTTGGGGCTCAGAAGTCCAGGGGTTTTCCATTCAAAATCTTGTCAATTCCACACACCAATACACAGGTGTATATATACACATCTGTGCACACAAGCATGCACATGTACATGTACATGAATGTGCACAGTGGGGATATGGAGATGTTTGAATATCTGGGAGCAAAATCTCTAAGTCAAGGCTTTCGTCCTACCTACTTCTGTGTACCTACTTGAACCTCAGGTTCTGGCATTTGAGAAGGGACAGATCTTGGCCAGTGAAGTGTCACTGCAGGGCTAGCCGTAATGCTTGGCACACAGTAAGTGCTCAGTAAGCAGCAGTTACTGTCATCCTTGTCCATGGTGCTCCATGTATGAGAAGGATTAATTTTACTCCCAGGAGCTCTAGGTGTGGAAACAGGACTGATCCTTGTTACAGGGACACAGATTTAAGGTCACACGAGGCAAAAGCAAGAAGAGAAGGTGACACTTGGTAAAACTGAGCTCAGCCCAGATGATCACTGACTGAGATGAGGGAGCAAACTAATGTCCTCAGCGGGGGACCAGCCCTTGGACCCAGTCCTTGTCCAAGGACTCTTACTTCACTGACTACATACAGCTCCATTTCTTCTACTGTAAAAATGTAGAGTCTAGGGCCTTGTCCCCTCAGAGGTTCTGATTTAGTAAGCCTGGGATGGGGTCCAGAGTTTTAAAAATGATTTCTTTCTCTCTATCCAGCTGTCTATTTGTATAAATGTATAGAAAAATATCTGCTTGCTGTAATTGTGTTCACCAAATGTTGGCAAGGATCATTTCTGGGTGTGGGATTTTGGGTGGTAATTAACATTTCTATTTTGACCTGTCCCAGTTTTTGAGTATTCACATGTTGGATGTGTATCGTTCTGACAATGGTAGAGACACCTTGGAGAAAAATGCTAGGGAGTGCTGGTCCTCAGATGGGTCTGATACCCTGCACATGAAGCTTGCCCTCTGGACTGCCTAGGGTTTCTTTCTGCCAAGGACTCTGGCTCTGCTTCTTTCCTGGAAAGCTTACTCTTATTAAGATTTGATTTTCTTTGGACACAACAAGTCTCTATTTTTG
This sequence comes from Dasyprocta punctata, assembly GCA_004363535.1. Taxonomy (NCBI): domain Eukaryota; kingdom Metazoa; phylum Chordata; class Mammalia; order Rodentia; family Dasyproctidae; genus Dasyprocta; species Dasyprocta punctata. The sequence continues at coordinate 35,234 of RJWM01003243.1, read as the reverse complement.
CCCCAAACTTTCCCTCAGTGAATTTTTGGCCTTCATATACTGGATCAGTAGGCTTCCCCTGTTCTTCCCATTTCTGCCGGGGTATGAAAGAACGTGGAATTATACATGAATTTCTCCATTCAAAAAGCATTTACTGACCTTTACCACAGCCAGGCCCTGTGCTGGACAGTGGGGATGGATAGGTAAGTAATACATAACTGCTCCTTTCCATGATCTCCTGGGGAAAATGTGTAGGAGGACTGAGAAGCCAAAAGCCAGGACTGTGCATATTAGAATAGGATGACTAGGAAATACAGAACTGGGCTCTACTTCTTCCTGTTTCTGGATGATGGGAACAGGAATCCCAGAGGTAATGTGCCCTGAGAAGGTGCTTTCCAACAAATCTGGTGTCCCAGAGAAGGCTGGTGAGAGGAACAGAGTCTTAGCTTGGGTGATGCTTTGGAATGTGGGATCCCAAATGGTCTACCATGTAGCATCTTAACTCTCCTGCTCAGCTGGCTCTTAGGGATATGTAAAGCTAGGCATGAGAGCTGGAAGGAGAGGAGTTCTGTTGAAAAACCTCAGAGGGATAAGCTGTGCCCAAGTTAGTGGGTATGCAGCAGAGCTTAAATTAGGAACTTGCATTTTCCACACAGCCTGCAGGAAAGCATCTAGTTAACAGACCCTGCTCACACCACCCGCTAACTATAGGCCAAGTTCACCAGGTTCACTGTTTCCTGTGACCTGATAAACACTTCTTGGTCTCTTTAGTTTGCTGTTCCCAACCTGTAAGCTTCTGCCCTGCCTCCTGCACACGGTGGGCCACAAGCTAGAAATTAAAATAACCTCTGCTGAGATTTAGGTTGTTTCAAGGACTGAAATCGGACTTGACAGCTTTTAGACTGTATCCCTAAGAGGAGTTGGGAAGAAATATCCTAAGGGCTGGCTGCAATAAGTCTCTGGGCCACACAGAAACACTTCTCCAAGCCTTTGTTTGTGCTTTGACTCTGGGAATCAGCTCTGGACAAAGTAATGTGTGGTCAGTCTGCAAGGAACACCAGAAGTCAACAGGAAGTAGTGTTTAGGGGTTTAGGGGAGCACATCAGAGGGACTCAGGAGCTAATGAAAGAATATCAGATGCTTTCTTTCTCTTAGGCCCTCCCTAGTTTTGGCTACGCTAAATAGGAGGTGGGCAGTAGGAGGGAAAAATGAGTTTCTGGGTTTGCTTCTTTTTTTTTTTTTTTTTTCCCCCGGCACCGGGGATTGAACTCACAACCCCGTGCCTACCTGACAGACGCGTAAGCCGCTGAGCCAAACTCCCGGCCCTAGTTTTTTGAGGCAGGGTCGCACTATGTAGCTCAGGCCAGTCTTGTGCTCGCGTTGTAGCCCAAGCCGGCCTCGAACTCACAACGCTCCACCTACCTCAGCCTCCCGAGTGCTGGGATTAAAGGCGTGCGCCACAAGGGTTTGCTTCTTTTATATCATATACCACACCTATGGAAATAAGTGCCCCACAGAGAGCAAGACCACAGAAAAGGGGAGCGAGCCCAGTAGCCAGAGCTTCATGCTTTTTCCTAGTAGTTCTGGGAGCTCCAAGCCTGGCCTTGAGAACTGACCCCGCCACATCGACACTGCTCTATGGGAGAACCCTCAATTACTCTCACAAGCGGGCACTTGGAGATGATCAGCAGGTGACAGAGCAAGGACTCACTGGTAAAAGTGATGTTGAAGCCCCGCTTCCCCGTGGAGTGGTCAGTCTGGAACTCGAGACGGGCCACGTGGCCACTGCTTGTGATAGAGGTGGGGAGCTGGTTTCCCGAGAAGGTGCCCAGGACCGGAGCCTCAGCAGTGGCCCCATCCTTGATGACCAGAAAATCAAACTGAGGCTCCACATCAATGTCATTGAAAGCCAGGTGGATGCGGCTCTCGGGCCTGGCCAAGATGAGCCAGACACAGTGCAGATGGTTGCCGTAGTCTTCTGGGTAGTTGGGAGACAGGACGACCCCGGAGGGGCTGGTGAAGTTGAAGAAGCAGGAAACTGCAAAAGAAGAGCAGTGGAGGGTCAGTGGACATTCCTAGCTTTCTGCATGGCCACCAAGGGTTGGGCTGGACTGGCTGGGCTCTGAGCTCTAGGCAGGAGACATGCTGGGTTCCATGCTGGGCATAGCGCTGGCAGGGTCCTTTTGGCCAAGAGCAGTCATGGTGGAGTTGTCTTTCTCTTAGCCCCTCTTGCTCACCCCAGGCAGTGTCTGCATGCTCTTGGTAACTTGTGTTGGGAAAAATCATTATTTAAACTTAAATGTAGAGTCACAATCCCTAATCCTTTTCAGTTTGGTTTGCAGCAGCAGGAAAGGAAGCTGCTTAAAGACACAGTGGTTGCAATCTCCAGGCAGAGATAATGCAAGTACATTTCTCTCCTTTATATGTCTTTGATGGCAAATGATAGGGAGCCATTGGCATTCTGACAATTTCAGGCCACAACAAATCCTATGCTAATGAGGTGCCAGGTGAGCACCTCTTTCAGAGATCAAAGCTTTTGAAGAAACTGGTTGAGAGAGGCAACAGGATCTCATCTGTGTGCCCTGTCCACTTCCTATTATTTCTCCCCTTCTCTCTGCTATCTCTTTCCAAAAGACCCACTCTTTAGAAAGCCCTTTTCTTTTTAGGTCATTTTTTTGTCAATTACTAACAGATGTGGGAAGGACGATGAGGCAAGAAAACTGCTGTAAATGGAAATACAAAAAGACAAACACTAAGCCAAAATTAAAAAGGGAAATATAGAATGCAAAAATTAATTGCAACAACTATGATGCAGGGAAAAATATCAATATTGAGTTAAAGCTTTTATAATTCTGTAAAAATATCCCCAAGGTAAGCAAAGAGTATGCTCAGAGGGTTCATATGAGAGAAAATAGAATTAGTAGGAAAACAGTCAACGTCACTAGAAAAAATAAAGAAAAAACATAAAACCTACTACAGTTGAGGCTTCATGGGAACTCATTAGGGCATCTATTGCTGGTTATAGAGTAAATTTGATATAATCTTTTCAGAAGGAAGCATATGAATTCTCATTAAGAACCACAGTACTACACAGATACTCCAAGTCAGTACTATCTGCAGGAATTAATTCAAAAGAAATAGGGCTACATGGAGAAAGATGTTCATAGTGACATAATTCTATTATGGGGAAAAATGTGAGCAATGTATATGTCAGCCCAATAAAGTGAAGTAAATTATAACATTTAATGTGATGCAGTCTGAACACAATCATTAAAGTGATACATATGACCTTGTGGAAAGACTATTAAATATCATTTTAAGTAAAACACTAGGTCATAAAATTATATGTGTATTTTGATGATAGCTATTAAATACTTGTTTATATATGAATAGACACTGGACATGTGCCCCAAAGTAGAAATTGTATTAGAATAGTAGATTTCAGGTGATATTTATTTTCAAAATGATCTGACATTTGATTTTTCTGTTTGCAAAAACATCGGAGAGTCATCTTAAACATCTTTTAAACATGTAAGAGTACAAAGAAGATAAAAATGAATTGGTGATTGGTTAAATCCCTTTATTTATATTTATGCTTTATGTTAATAGTATTTATAATAATATTATTAAATAATATTTATGTTATATATTTGCTTAATGTTAATAATATTTATGTTAATCACATTTATATTTATGTTTTATTTTAATAATATTCATACTTTAGTGAGTAAAGGATTTGACTTGCTAATTATAAAGAAGCTAAGATGAAAATAATAATAAATTCATGCTTGTCAAAGAAAGAAAAATCTAAAAAAAAACAAAGGAAGTGGTGATGATTCCTTGGGCCTAATTTCTTCCTAAATTTTCCTACCCTATCCATCTTCTCCTTTCCTGCCTGAAGTATTTCTTTTCCAACCTGCTGCTGAAAGCCCTCCCATCAAATTCAGCAAAGTAAGCCTGGTTCCTAAGACTTATTTGGTCTCGTCTCTGTAATCCCTGTATTTTTTAAAGTATTGAAATAGTTTGAGCCAAGGAAAGAGAAGGGCATGAAAAAACTTTTAGGCAGTGCAAGATAAAGTTAATAGTATTGATTATTACATATTATTAACGTTTTACTAAGTATAGGTATGATTCTAAGTACTTCCAACAATTACTCAATTTAATTGTCACATAACACTCTCAAGTAAGTACTATTAATGACTTCATTTAAAGATGAAGACACCAAGGCACAGAGAAGATGGGTAACTTGCCAGGATCACAAAGTCAATATGTGACAGTGACAAATTCAAATCCTAGCAATTTGACTCCAGGGAACAAGATGGTAGCCACTCCTCCACAGTATCTCCCAGTGTGAGAATAATACTGTACTGCCCACTGGGTCTAAGTCTGACAGTGCAATTCTTGAGGGTTCCTTAAATCTGTTAGATCCCCATCTATTTATTTCAAGCATTATATCAGCACTGAATTATGGTCACACACAGCCACACTTTCTTCAGTTTTTGGTAGTCCAGTTGGGAGCATCAAGTAAATGATGCCTAAAGACAATGACTTTGAAGACAGAAAGGGGCAGGTTGTGTGGACTATTGAACTAGCTCAAGATGGACTGAAGAAAAAATTTTACAGTTCCAGAGGGAAAGTGATCAGGAACCTTGTAAGCATGTGAACAAAAGGATTTGCTACAGAGAATTTAATTAATAACATCTGAGCCCCCACTCCCCACTCCATCACTCTAAGACTTTATTGTTTTTCTTTGTAGCTCTTTTCAATTTGGATCAAGGGAAACTATATAGTCACTTATCTCTCAGTTTGTCTTGTGCACTTGAACCACCTTCTTCTCAATATGTACATAGATACTCCATGAGAATAGAAATCTGAACTCCTAATGGCTCCCACAGTACCTGGCACAAGGAAGGTGCTCAATCAACGCTTGATGAATCAGTCAATGAGTATCTAATTGCCGATACCATCAGAAAAGATGGTGACACGAACATGGGGGCCTCACAACCTCTTCCCACTCCAAACCACAAGCAACAGAACTGACTAAAATCTGTAAAAACAGGTGGACCAATCTTAACAGTTCTGGAAAGTAGGGAGAAATAGTGGTGTGATGTTCAACGCATATCTCTTAGATGTAGGACAGATGTGGCCTTAAATAATCTAGAGCAGAAATGAGCATGACCTAGTAAGTCATTAAATATCAAAGACCACAAAAAAAAATATGGTAACCACATTACATTCATGTAAAACACCACTTGAAGATGTTTTCTATCCAACTGAGAAATGAATCAAACTTAAAAATTCAAGTAAGGGCAAGTTGTGGTTAATACAAAGAAAAAAGATTAACAAAAAGCAAATAATATAGTATAGTAATGAATTTAAATAATTACTATAAAGATAGTTATAAAATGAATTGTAAATGTAACAAATATTCCTTGGAAGAGAACATATAAGGTATTACTCTCATCCAAACCCTAGGGTAAAGTATTTCAGATTACACTGATATAAAGAGTGAAGTTGGAGCTAGGAGATATGTTAATTTCCTCATCTTTCAAGAAATTCTGTTTTATAGTTTCTGCGGTTAATTAGAGAAATATAGGTTAGAGCATGTTTTTAAAGATGCTAAGTGTAATTAGTAATAGAATATGAAACAGCTTATCTTCAAAATTATCAAAAGGGGAAAAAGCAAAGCAATTAATTTAGAAAAAAGAAGGAATTCAAGCGAAAAAAATAAGCAAGTATAAAGAGGGGAGACGTAAAGTAAGGTACTAAAAGAAAAGACAAAATATCATTTATGACAATAAATGCATGCAGGTTAGTATTCTAAAATATAACCCTCGGCTTGAAACAAGAGCTGCAGCTAAAACAAAGTGCCTCTGAGTAGTCAAAAGGGAAGGAATGGGCCAAGATTGCTTGGGCTTTACATTAGAAAAGGGTTAAAATTTACCAATGCCCAGATTCCAAAGATTTCTATTTGATTGATGGTGTAGGCCCAGTCATCACAGATTTAAAAGCTTTCCAGGCAAACCCAAATTGCAGCCAGGGTTGACGCACTACCAGTGGAAGCAAATGTGAACAACAAAGCAAAAGGTTTTAATATTAACATCACACCCTTTGATGTTATATTATCCCTGATTCATGTTATATTATCCCTGATTCACTTTTCAAGCCAAGATTCTACTGGGCAGCTACCAATAAACATTTCTTCTTGCACCTGGAAAGAGATGGGGTTACTACACCAACACTATTAAGAAGAGACTATGACCTTAAAAAACTCTGCCTTCCATCTCAGGAAATAATCCAGAGCTGTCCCAGTGAGGGCAGGAAAGGGAGGTACACCCCACAAAGGTTTAATATTCCTTACTCTGGAAAATCATCTGTGCATGTTACATTAACTTTTCTAATAGAAAATAGAAACAGCTTGCTTTTCAGTGTCCCCAATGAGGAATAACAACAACAAGAGTTGTAATTGATCTCATCACTATCAATCATCCAGCATGAAAGAGATATCAGGTGCCTTCTCCCTTCCTAAGTAGTTACCAGATTGTGCTCCTGGATCCAGACCTTAGGTAGCTCAGATTTTAAAAAAAATAATAATGGTAGAAAACTCATTACCAAGCAGATGTGTAAAATTACTGTGCATAATATGAATTTACTATGATCTTGAGTAGACTATAAAGGCGAACTGTTGGAAAGTTCTGCTACTGTTTTTCTTTTGGTATGAGTACAGGAAGCTTTGCTGTGTTCAAAATGCTAATTCTATCAGGGGTAGCCTGACAAAGTGAAGGGTATCTCACTAATGCTGACAAAGACCTAAAACAAAGGCCAAAGATGATATTTAAAACACGTAAGATGGGCACATTTCCAAATGAAGATTTTATAGTTATATACCACAAAGCACTGAAATGGGCACACTAAAATACATTAATATGAAGTTAAAAAAGTAGATATAGGAGGATCAAAAATATTCTATGTGTTGTATGAAATTCTGTGGGCTTTTAACAAAGAAACAACATTTTTACAGGTTCTCATGGAATACTGCAAAAATGGACCTTAGAGTAGGCTACAAGGAAATTTCCATAATTTCTGTCACACAGTAAAATTTATCTGGCCACATTTTCTGTTCAGAGAACAAATAAACTCGAAGTCAGTAATGAAAGAATAAAGAAAAATCCATAATCATTTGAGAATTCCTAAGACTTTTATTAAATAATATTTTGCATTCAAAGAGGAAATAGAGCTGTCAACAGTGATCTTAGGCCAAAACTGCAGTAAGGAGAAAATTCATAGTCTTATTCGTTATGAAATAATAAATAAATATAAATGAAATGAGTGTTTGTATCCAAAAAGTTACAAAGAAAATAAATGAACAGGAATAAGAAAAGAAAGGAGAATAAATTCAGGAGAGATCAAAACAGGAAAAAAATAGCTGGCTTCTAAAGGCAAAAATAGAAGAGAAATTTTAGATTTGTCGACACAAGAAATACATATATGTATGTATATATATGAGAGAAGATTATAAAGTTAAGGCAATGACCTAATTATAAAGTATGGAATGTGTAACACTGAATAACGTATTTAAAATTCAGACAAAATGAATTTCCCAGGCAGACTGGAATTATCAAAATTAGTTTGAAGGAAAAAACTTGAAGAAACTGGACACTTTTTACGAAGTAGGTGGTTTCAAGACCAGTGCTTTAAAATCTTAAACAAGCAGATACTATCCAAAATATTTAAATTAATTTTGATACAAATAGCCCCATAATGGTAGTACTTATGGTATACATATTCACACCCAACTACTTTTGCATGGACCCATGAACAGTGAGGAAAAAGCAATCCTGTATGTTAAATGCTAGCAAATCGAATTCAGCTGTAAAATAATACAAACATAACCAATCGAACAAAAACAACAAAACTTTACTGATATATAAAGAAGGAAATTTAAAAATGGAGTAAGCGTTCCTGTTTGAAAGAGTTCATACTGCTAAGGTGACAATTATCCTCAAGTCATGGTATAAATCTAACGCAGTTCCATGCAAGATCCACCCCATTTTTTTGCTGGTATTGAAAAACAATTGTAAGATCCATCCATTGGAATAAAAAGGTTAAAGTAATCATGCTTTCTTTGAGATAGATGAGGAATAATAACATACGAGGTGCTAACAGGCACTCCAAGAATGCCTTAGCTTATTAACCCATATAGCAGTATCTATCAGGGGTCCTGTTGTTAATCCCATGTTACAGTTGTAGAAACTAAGTCCAAGTGTTCACGCAACCTGCCTGTGGTTGCACATCCTGGAAATGATGGTGCTGGCACAATGATCCAGTTGGGTTGGTTCTACAGCCCACACACTCAACCATATCTGCTTCAACCCAGTGGAGGGAGAGCTTGCCAAAACAGATACTAAATATAATACATTAATAGTTAATATAAAGCTGCAATAATAAAATCTATGTAGCGTTGATTTCAAATAAGATATCAATAGAACTGAAAAAAATGTTAATAAATACACACAAGAATGTAAGAATTTAGCATATGGTTAAGGGTTTTTTCAAATTTGCAGAGAAAATGTTACTTGATCAATAGAATATGTGAGGACAAATGGTTAACCAGGTTTTGAAGACTAGATCCACACCTCATTCCACGTACCCTAAAAGTGCTAGAAAAAAATATAAGGAATATGTGTATAATTTCAAGGGTTGGGAAAGATGTTAGCATTATACCCAAGTTAGAAATTGCAAGGGAAACAGTATTTTACACTAAAAAAATAGAAAACTTCTGGGTTTCAAAAATCACCATAAGCAAAAGCTAAACAGTAAGATGTTGGGGACCAGGAATTGTAAATTGACATAGTAAGTCCTAGGCTCTCCTTACCTTGCCTGCCTTGTGGGCTGGCTTTGGAATGCAGAAATCACCTTTCTCTGGGTCAATAAAATCAGCACCCAGGTGTGGGGATGCATCTTGGCATGTTTCCTTTATGATGTCAAACTTGTTCATTCTAACACTGCCTCTATGCTGTTCCAAGAAAAGCACCTTACCCCCTCCTCTACACTGGCTAATAAATAGTGGCCGGCTTGGAGTGTCTTTGTCTCTGCCCATCCTGAGGCACTGACCTCTGAGCCTCCCATTATGTATTACTAAAAATGTCTGTGTTTCTTATTTCATCTTTGGCCATACTCCTCAAGCAGGCAGTTGGGGATCTTGGCCAAGTCCCCAATAGTACAAGGAACAAATGGAAAGAAAATATTTGCACATCCTTACAGGTGAATACTTACTATGCTTCATATATAAAAAGCTATGATTCAACAAAAGGCAAAGCACTTGAATTAGAAATATAAACCATGGAAACTAAGAGGCAACTAACAAAAGAAAATAATGTTTAGGGCACTGAACATGTGGAAAAGTGGACAATGTTATTAGAAAACAGAAATTTAAAACAACAGAAATACTGAGTAAGAGAAGCTTAAGCAGTCAGGAGGTGGAAGGCAAAATACGAGAGTGGTAAGCAGAGTTACAGGAACAAAGTGGAGCATCCAAGACGAGGAGGAGGGGTCACCTGCGTGAGGGGCCTCTGAGCAGAAGTATCCTCTGGGCTGAGGAATGCTCAGCTCATCAGGTTTTGGACACAAGAGGCTTGTTGGTGGCCTCAGTAAGAACAGTTTCAGAGGATCAGGGGACTCAAAGTCAGAAAGGGGTGGGGTAACAGAGCACTGGAAGGTAAGATGTGTACAGGGTAAAGACAGGGAATCTGTCAAAAAAATCTGAGATGTCAAAGAGAGTTTCGTAGATCTGCAAGGAGTCGTGATGTGGTTGTGAAGAAAGATGCTTTTGTTTTCTTAACAAAAACACCTGGGAGACACCAGAGGAAATGTAGATGTTGACAGCAAGGAATTGGCAGAAGTGGAGAGGACAGAGAGACAGAAAGATGAATTCCAAGAAGCACATAGTTTGAATGGCTCCCAAAGGCCCATATGTTTGAGTCTTGGTTCCCCAAGTGGCCCTCTTGTGAAGTGGTGGAACCTTCCAGAGTGGGGCCTTATGGGAGATCTTTGGGGACTCCAGGCTCTTCTTCTTCTCTCTTTTTCTTCTTTGTCATGAGATGAACAGTTTTGTTCCACCATTTGCTCCTGCCATGAAGTGCTGCCTCACAAAGCAAAGGGCTGGCCAGTTATAGATTGGAACCTCCAAAACTGTGAACTGAAATAAAATTTTCCTAAGCTGATTATCTCAGGTATTTGTTTTAGTCACGGGAAGCTGAACAACAGAGAATGTGAGTGTGAGGCAGAGTCTATAGCAAAACATATGAATCAGTGGTTTATCACCCATTAGAGACTGGTCATGAAATTGAAATGGTAGGTCATGAGCTGGATGTTGAAAACATACACAAAAACAAAAGGAAGAGAACAGAAAAACGTGTGAATTCATTACAGGTAGAAAAGGTTAGTACTGTTTATAACTGTACATTGAATTGTGTGCAAGTGTATTAGATGCAATATAAAAATGCATTTTTATTGTGATGCTAAAAGTGTTTGAAGGCTTCCGACCTTAAATATGGGCATGTTAAAATTTTTTAATTAATATTAATACTTTCTTAATATTAATCTATAAGTGGGATTGGTTTTTGATGGGAGAAAGGCTTGATCATCTCTCTATCATAATGGGAGAGAGGATGGAGAAAGAGTAAAGAGGGTATGGGCCTGCAGGCTTGGTGTCTTTGGTATTTGCAAGTTCAGTGTGTTGCCTGTGAAGTGGAAGTAAGGTCAATCTCAAGTGCAATGCAAGGTGAGGGAAGGGTTTGGTGGAGAGTGGAGAATGCCTGGGATAGTTTCCATGGAGGAGTGGAGACCAGGCTGACTTGAGAAACACAGATGGATTGCCAGGCACTGTTGCAGGTTTGATTGAAATTGGTGACCATGAACTTACAGCAGTGCCAATTTGCCTGCTTGGGTGATTTTCTTCAGCAATGCTCACCCAAGCAGAAGTCCCCCAATCAGATACTTCTTGCTTCATTTTACATTTCTGGATCAGCTGAGGTAGCTTTGCTGATTAATGCTATCACTGAGCTGAAGGCAGAAGTTTAACAAACTGACCCTCACATTTGCTTTGCCTCTTTTTGCTCAGCTCGGTGTATGTTAATTTCCATTTCAGTTATCTTGACATCATCTCTGGGACTGGAGCTTGGTGAAAGTTATTTAATTTTGATGGTTGCAAGGAGACTGCGGGAAATTCTCAAGATGACACAGGTCAGTGGGTAAAGCTAGTCACCTGGCAGGGCTCATCCTTGTCATAAAGAAGGTTAGCTTTAGCCCCAGTTCTGCATGAGACTACTGAGGACAAAAAGATTAAGATGTGATATATTCATGCACTGACTCCCCACGATGAATGCATTCATTATATAACACAAACATGTACTTATAAAAACATACATGTAAAAAAAGAGAATACTAAGGATGCCTTCTAGAAATGCACACAAATTGCAAAAGGAATATCAAGAACATACAGAAAGTAATGGCTATGTATTTCCTAAGTACCTTGCATGTACTATTAAATACATATTTGGTATAATCTGATTCAAAAACCATTCGCTGTGCTCAAGATTGTGCATTTAGTTTTTCTTTCGAATCCCCATGTCTTGGCACAGCAGGATTTGAATGCTGGTGACCTGAGGCAAATTGGCATGACATTCAACAGAGCTGCCCCCTTCCTCCTTTCCGTTGACACCCATTTCTGCTATGACCTCTTTCTCTGACTGCCCCTTGCCAGTCATTTGGAAGCTCTTCTCTTCTACCTGACTTTGACATTTTGGAACAGCTGGGGGTCTCTTTCAGTGTTGTCTTTTCACAGTACATGCTTTCTTCAGGGTTCCCCACACAACATGCACCTCCTAAATGTGTACCTCCAGGACTGACCTCTCTTCCAGCTCCAGAGCCCTATGTGCAATGCTCTCTGAATTGACTTCACCTAGCTCAGGCTTTAGTGAAGCCACGGAGCAACTGCTTTATGCCAGTCACTGTTTTAAAGAGGGGGTTAGTAGTCAAAAAGATGAATAAGTCATCAGTAGTATCCTGTGAAATTTACTTCTAATAGATGATACAACCTAAGAATGGGCAAAGGGAAAAACAGTAATGGAATGTGGGTGGATGGCTTTCAATCAGGGAGTGAAAGATGGTTTTTCTGAAGAAATGGTCTCTGAACTATGCTGTGATGAGGAGGAGCCAGCCATCCTAGGGAGATCACTACAGGCAGAGAGAATTTTGCAGGTGCAAAGGCCCTGGGATGGGAATGAGTTTGGTATATGTGAGAGGCAGAGAAAGCCAGAGTGGCAGAAGAATGGTGGTGAATGGAGAAAGGAACAGAGGAGTTGCAGAGGATGGCAAAGGTCTTTTAGATCATGAGAAACAGTATGGATTTTTTATCACATTATTTTAAATAAAACATGTCCCAAACTGAACTCTTGTTCTTCTTCCCAAAATGTGGCTTTAGGTTTCAGGACCTAGAATGTTCTGTGGCATCAACAAATAAATCAGTGCTACCATCACCCAGGTATGAGCCAGGCCCTCTTCTCACTCTCCTCTCTCTTCTCCTTTATACCACTGCCTTCCAAACAAATACTAGTATCCCAGACCATCCTGTCACATTCCAGACTCAAAACGAAACTGCTTGATGCTTCTCTCTCCTGGAGATCCCACCAGCACCTCAAATCCACGCTCAGAATTAAACGGTATTCTGATGCTTTCTTTATTCCTTACCTCCGTGAATGACAGTATCTAGTTGCCTAAGAAAAATACATCAGCTCCTTCTCCTTCACCTCCACATCCAATCAGTAGCTACTGTTAATTCTGTCTTGTCAATATCTCTTGAACTTGTCACAACCTCTTCCCACCCTATTAAGTACAGGTCTTCTTCTTACTGAAACAGAATCCCTGGTCTCCCATTTTAAGTCTCAGGCAGTTTGAATCTATCCTCGATATTGGCTCAATATGGAGGATCAGTTTTATAAATCACAAATTTTTGTTTGGTCACATCCTTGTTTAAGACCCTTTAAAGACACCCTGCTGCACAGAGGATAAAGTCTAGACTTCTCAAAGGGGCTCAAGACTCTCAATAACCTAAGGCTTTTGCTAAGCCCTTTTATCTTCATCCCCCATCCAGTGAACACTCTATTCCAGTAAAATTAAACCACTTTCAGCTCTACAAATATATAAAGATAACCTCATGGCTGTACTTCTATCCAGGCTATTTTATCTTTCTAGAATGTTCTTGCCTCTTGTCCATGTGAAAAATGTTTAGTATGATTTCTGCTGAGTAGAGTGGCTCCTTCCCACCCTGTACTTACACTTCCTAGCTGTAAGTCAAGGAGTCCTTATATCAAGCTTCCCCCCATCTCAGTGCCTACCTGTTGCAGTGGTGGCTACAAGTCCATCATCTTGAGGGCGAAAGAGTAAAATCCTGCTACTAATAGGCTGGGTGGGTGGGAGGGTAAGCATGTCCTAAACCAACTCCTCTTCCACCTCTACCACACCGGCATTGTCTAATAAAAACACCAGTACTAATGCAAATAATAGCATCTATGACAAAGAGAGGAAACTAACACTTTGCTGTATGATTGGCACTGAAGATACAATGAACATAGTTCTGCCTTCAGGGAGTTTGCAGTCAAATGAGAGTGACATACAACAAACGAAACAAGCGGCGCTCATTGTAATATGTGGCATTATTATTCACCATCACTTGCTCCCTCCCTGTCCTTGCTATATATCCCTTTACATGGAACTTTCATCCCTATCACCCTGACTTTGGTCTTGGTCCTGTGATTAGCTTTAACCCACAGAATGTGAGTGGACGTGACACAGGCATTTTCAAGAAGACGTTTTCAATGTGCTTGGGTGGTTTGCCTCCATCTGTTGAAGTTTTTGCCTTCTGCCATGAGATCAGCATGCTCTAGGTATGGGGTATTAAGAACTTGAGGCTGTTGACACCACAGCAAAAGCTGACTGATACACATGTGAAAGGGGGCATGAAGAAAATAAAAAGTGAAGGATTGCACTTTGGGATAAAGATGGTTAGAGAAGGTGACAGTTGAGGGATGATGAGATGGAGCCCACATTATGATGGATATTCCAATCTAGTGAATTGTAAGTGCAAAGGCACTGAAGAAGGAAAGAGTTCCAAAGGAAAGAATGCTGTGTGATGAAGGAGAGGAAGGGGTCAGTCATATACTCTCATAGACCTTTTGCTTAGGTATCTCTCCTGGCAGCCAAATCACTCAACTGAAGCCCAGTCCTTTGCTTGGTGTTAAGCCTGTCAGGCCATGATAGGGTGGCCATATAATACACAAGGGATACTTTAGAAAATGAAAGGTGGCATGAGTAATAATTACATAGAACAAAAGGTACAAACTAGACTTGTACCAAGCAAACAGGGACATATGACCACCCCACTCACGGCCCTTTTATTTCCTGCCCACAAAAGCATTTTTATGCAGTGGAAGTAGCTTCTGTTTAAGTTCCTCCCTCACCATGAAGTGCCCTCTGGGACTGGGAGCCCATGCTGAATCTCACAGGTGAGGGTCTGACAATTGTTAAGTTCTTTTCTCCTATGGGTGGCCCCTGTTCCCTGTACCCTCTAGAGCTAGGCTAGGCTCTTGGTGTAGACACCCACCTGCTCAGCAGCGTGGTCTCTGGGAATGACCCACTGCCTGGAATTATCCTGCAGCCATACTGATACTTGCCACATCTCTGGAATGACGCCCACCTAGTCCTTCCTGGTGCTTGTCCTCCTCTGGTCCCTTTCCACAGCCAGGCTCTGAACTGGGATATTCATGTGCTCCTCAGCTGCTGATTGAGGGTTTCGTATCACCCACTCAAGGAGCAGATTCTGACACCTTATGAAACAAAGTGTGAAGTGTGCTCTAAGCTCCTGAGAAACAGCAAAATCCACACTCCAAAGGCTTAGCATTCGCCTTGAGCATAGACCACAAATTCTTTGGAAAACACATGTAGCCCAAACAAGCCATCAACCTAAAGAAAGGTGAAACAAATGTAAAGAACGTTGGGTATGCTTGCTACGTTTAACTTATTAACTGTATGAAGGCAGGGGAGGAGCCGGTATTTTAACTCACTGAATCTTTTCCCACATGGATAAAATCTGGATGAATAGCTTCTAATCTACAGCTTTGATGTGAACACCCAAAGCGATGAAGCTCGGAATGCTGGGGTGCGGCACCGTGCCTGGGGCCTGAGAGCATGTCTTTGGTTTCTACTGACTCTGAAACAAGCGGGCCTGTCCCAGCTGTGCTGTTGATAGCGTCTCCACTCACATTTCTTCCCAGTCCATCTCTTGGTCTCAACCAGCCAACTGAAGCAGCCGCAGAGGTGTTTCCCACCCCTCTCACACCACCACCTTTACCAAGGGAGACCCCAGCAAGAACAGTTTGCTCTCTGCCCCTCCATCCCTCTTCATAATGAATGAACAGCTGACCTCAGTCCCAGGAGACTGAAGGAATCCATCTAATGGAATGGCTGATTCTTGATTGCAAACTCTGATGTGGCCTGCTGCCTTCTGTGGGCAGGAGGGCTGCTCTATTGAGAGCAAGGAGGCCTCTGGTGCTAAGTGGCTTGATACATGAGGGATGGATATTCTGTCGATCACTGTAGGATTCTGAGGACTATGACATTTTGGGTAAAAGATGGATGCCCTGATGACTCACTCTTTCCATGGCCTAGAAAAATGCCTCTTACCCCTGTGAAGTCACACAGCTGCCAGTGCCCAGCCCCTAGGATCCTTGAGTGACGCTCAGAGGGTTCTATCTTTGCCACAGGAGCCGATCCGGGCTGACCACTGGGTCCCACTAAGGTTAGCTTCAGCTATCTCATTACCTGGGCCAGCCATGCACCAGTGGTAGCTGGTAGGACAATGTCTTACTGTGATGTCATTTAAGAGCCTAAGCTGTCCATCACCCCGGAGGAATACAAGAAAAGGATGCACTGCATTCTCCACAGTTCGGAAGGTGTTCCCAGGACTTCAGGCCCAGTCACTCATTCTCTGAGGCCATCAGGGCCTATCACTTCCCTGAGCCCTGAGCTCCATCAGAGTCCACCATGTCTTCTAGGGCTGTTTCAGCAACTACTTTTCCTCAGAGGTAAAACAAGCTATGGCCCAGTCATGCTTCAAACTGTCACCCACTGAAGACTGGAAAAGAATGTAAGTCGCTGCTCAGCAAGATTGTAAGGAAATTTGTGTGGATTTCCCCACAGGAGATCAGTCATAATCCAGAGCCATGCACAGTTAGCCTGAGACAGCAACCTTCAGGCCCTTGGGAGCCTTACCTGAATTAACAAGGAAGCCTATGGGTAGAATTTCATTCTTAATCCCTCACCTGAGCCCCAGAGGATTGGTTTTATATATAATGACTGGAGGGAGGGCCTAAAAAGGTAACCCAAGACTCTCTTAGAAAGCTAAGTCCTAGAAAAGGTGAGCAGTGCCACCTGAGAACCACAGAACTGAGGACACCCACCATACCCAGGGCAGAGTGATGCACGTATGTCCAAGTTAAACCACAAATATGCCAAGAGGCTCAAAGAACAGGGAAGGGATACTGGTAGAATCTCTCACTTCTACTCTGAAGCCAGCAGCTGTGAGGACAGACTCATGTAGGTGAGGTTCTTTGTCTGCCTCCACAGCTGCATACTCAGGCATGGCAGAGCACAAGGAGAAGGCACACATGGGGTATAGAAAATTCACAGAGGAAAAAGAGTCTGTTGGTTTGATCTGGAAGATGGAAGTAGAAGTGAGAAGGACAGAGATACCTGAACCCTCAAAAGTAGATACAGCTCACCATCATGACTAGATTCCTTGGTGATAGCTTGGTAAGATTTCTCAGTCCCCATTATGTCCAGTAGCTGTGGTCCTAACATTCCTCAGTCCTGGACTCTGGCCTGGAGGAATATGGTCTCTGGACTGAGTATGGATTAAGTTGTGTTTGCAGTTTAGTTTTGGACAGATTCCTGGGTCACACTGGATTGAAATGTTGTCTGTGCTGCAATCTTCCAAGAAAACTTCTGAGAAGCTGTCAACAGGAATAAAATTTCTTTTATTTCCTATAGCACTTCGTAACACATCTATTATTGTAATAATTCAGTGACTGCTTAGTCATAAAAGTGTGTGCTTATACCACTCATTAGACTATACAAGCTTTTAGAGGGCCAGACCATGTGAGAATCATCCCCGATACTCTCTGGGTGCTGAGCACTATGCCCAGCCCATGGAAGCCCCTCCCCTTCATCTTTTGCTGCATTTAAATTAAATGAAAACAGGCAATCACAGTATCAAGATGTAAAATGTCAAAGTATTGGCCCAACATTTCATTCCATGCTGAGATATCAGCATAGAGGCTGATATTCCATGAATCCCAGGAGATGATGACACCAGAACAACTAAATTATGGCCGCCTCAGTCTGCCCAGCTTTGTAGCAACAACATACGACTGCAACAGATCACCTCATGCACCATAGCTCATGCCACAGGGGATGCCATCTTGTCAAGGAACCAAATTACTCAGGAAGACACCAAAGTCCCTCCACGCATCTGGCACACAGTAGGTGTTCTGCACTAGTGGTTTAGAAATCTTGCCCAACCTCTAGATCATCCAGAAAGGTTTTAGAATTACAATTTCTGGGTCTTATCTTGGGCCTGCTGAATTGGAATTTCTGGGAATGAGGCTGAGAATTCTGCATTTTAAAACGCCTTAGAGTGAGTCTAAGGATTAGCTGAGTTTGAGTCCACTTTAGACTGGGCAGAGTCACCAAAGACACAGAGTACCTGCCTATTTAAACATAAAAGTAGCAAGTGATGTATGGGGCTCATACGGGCCTGATAGGAAAAATGTTGACTCTGCTTCCTTGGACATTCTGAAGGGAAACGTACTGGGGATCTCCACTGTGAGCAATCCTTTCATTCAATCTTTGCCTGACCTGCCTATTGCCAGGTACACCAAGCACCTGTATTCCTCCGGCCTAGTTCTTACGGCCAGATCTACAGCCACACCCAGCTAGACCATGGTACACTGGGACATTCCAGCTCCACGAGCCAGTGGGGTGAGGTGTGAGGGTGGATTCAGAGTCAGTATCTGGTGGGCTTGAGGTGAGCCAGCATACTGATAGGCTCTCGCCACTCCCCACCACCCCCACTGCCACCCCTTCTTCAACATGTGTGGGCTTTTAAGTTGGTTGTTGGATTTTCCCATCTCTGCTGTGATTAAATCCCTTTCTGAAATGGCCGCCTCAGACTGGGGCAGTGTATAGCCTGCAGGAGAGACCCCATTCCCTTGGGTGAGGACCTGACTCAATCTGAAGCTGGCTCCCATATCAATTATCTGCTTATATAAACATAAAGCTAGCCTATGATGAAGGACACCCAACTGGCCTGGTAAAACAAGGGCTGACTCTTCCCTGGACATCCTGATAGGCAATGCTGGCAACTCCCTTTGTTAGCCGTCCTATCACCCAGAGCCAGGCCTCCCTTAACTCTGGTGAGCCCTACCATGGGTTAGGGCTATGCCTAAACTGCCATGCCTACACTCCAGTGCAGAAGCAGATAGACTTCCCTACCTCCTCCACCACCATGACTCTCTGCCAAGGCAAGCACCCTTCGGGACACCGAGAGCCCTTCTGCAGGGCAGACCACGTCACCAGCAGTGAAATGAGACTACAGCTTCTCCGAGTCCAGGTACTTAAGTGTAATAGGTAACAAACAGGGAAGGAGCCATAGTAAATAAACAGGGGCCATGATAAGAACTATGTTTATTTCCTATGGCTCTTTATGGTCAATGGGACCTTGTAGGGATATTGAAATGAGAAGAATCTTATGATAATCAGAGGAAGTTCATATAGTTCTTATCAGGGTCCCTGCCCCAATCATAAACATTCTCAGAAATATCACCCCCTATACCAGTGGTGAGGAACTTAGGGCACCTGTGTTATTGTGTTTTTCTTTAAGACAAAAGATATTAATGCAGAGGTATTTTTTCCCCCCCTAGACTAAAACCTCAGTATTCAGGTTTAATCAGTGTGGCTACTTTGTGATAAATGGGTTTGGGTTTAAAGTTTGGTACTCAGTCTCTAAAAGGTTCCTCACCACTGCCCTATACTGAGGGTGATGCCTTCAGATCCTGCCTGATCCCAACTCTGAACATTTGAAAACAGCAATTTCTGAGGACGCTAGCTATTGTGATCATATTTTCTGGGCTAAAGCAAAGGATGTTTGAAACTGTACTTGTCCCGGAAAATCTGGAATTATACATTTTCAGGGAATACCAGGGTTTAGTCAAGGAGAGGAGGGGAAACGGGGGCACGCTTCATCTGTACACAGGGCACACAGGTCGAGGTGGGAAGGAAAGTGAATAAAAGCACCTGCTTGTTTAAGAAGAAAGGTAGCTAGCTAGCCATGTATGTGACCTATATGAAGAAAACCACAGAGCTGTTAAATTTAGCAAAATGAAAGCAGGGAAACCAAAGGAGAGACGTGCCACATGGCTGGATGGGGAGGCTGTGTATTATAAAATGCCTATTTTCTTCAAGTTAATTTATAGTTTAACAAGAGTGCACACACACAGTCCCAATAGGATTTATTTTTACTCCGAGAAAATGATTCTAAAATTAATCTTGAACAACAAACAGATGAGAATAACAATGAATATTCTGAAAGAGAAAATAATTAAGGGAGGAAGGAGTTGTTTTTAGCTCTGCTAGATATTAGGACATCTTATAAAATAACAATTAAAATTATTCAATACTGGGGCCAAGATAGACAGAGCAACAGTACAAAGTGGTGACTCAAGAAATAGACTTAACTACGTTTGAGAATTCAGTATGTGATAAAACAATCTATTTCCCTCAAATCACAAGGGAAGCAAATTAATAAATTATATTGGAAATCTGCCTAAAAGTTTGAACAATATTATACATTCATCTAAATAAACTCCAGATGTATTAACAAATTATACTTTAAAAATTAAATTACTGGCAAGAAACTAAAAATAGAATGAACTGTTTCTCAGAACCATGGCTGAATGATCACTTTGCCAGCTTTGAAAAGAAATCACAAATATTGAGAGATTTGTCTACATGAAAAAGCAAAACAATGTTATAATGCAAAACAGCAACAAACACGTATAAAGTAAAACAAGATTGGGAAAGTATATATATCAAAGACCACATAAAATTCCTAGCCACACACTGGAAAGACCGCCTTCAAGTTGGAAAGGAAAACAGTAGCACCCGACTTAGCCACAGTTACCACACATGGATCAATAAATGCAGAGTAATGTTCCTGCTATATGGGACTGGATCCAGGCTGACTGCATACAACCTAGGAGTAAGGCCGCATCTTGTATGCTGTGGCGGAAATCCTGGAGCATTCTTGGCACCTTTTTATACCTCTCACCCCAAGAGGACATTCTGTGGCCACTCAGCCTCTCCTCCCACAGATCCCATTATCCTTCTTCACTCATAACCATGTGTTTGGTCCCGCTAGGAATACCTGCAAACCCAGGTACTCAGACTGGTAGTGCATGCATGCATGCATACAAGGGTGCATGCACACTTGCATCTGTACCATAGATCACCTCCTTCATGCAGAGCCCCACAGCCCATCTTCTCTCAGAAGCCACTACTGCCACTGGCAGGTCTTATTTTTCAACCAGGATCTGATGCTGTCCTGCAATTTCAGGTCACCATTCTAACAGGGATGAAGTTGAGTCTTTATGAGATGAGGGACCAAAGCAGCACCCACTTTAATGACTGGCCCACCAGATGCTCCACAAATATGTGTTAAGTTAAAAAAAAAAGAGAGAGAACTTAAATATATCTGTAGCACCATGGCTTCTCATTGAAAACTACCTTTGCACCTATAAAAGATCACTTCCATTTGCAGAATTGTGTCTGTCTCTGCATGGAGAGAGCTCCTGAAGGTCAAGGGCTGTGCCCTACTCATCTCTGGATTCCCAGCACTCATCACAACCTTGAGTGCTTTACAGCAGTCAGCGGGGGTCTGCTGGAGGGATGTATTCAACTTGTACTTATTAAATAAGCACGTTTCAAAAGGCCACACAAATACTTGAAGTTTAGGGAAGCTGATAAAGGTTACAAGTGATATATGTGACCTATATGAGGAATGCCACGAAGTTGCTATCTTTAGAAGGTGAAAGTAGATGAACATGAAAGAGATATGATGTGTTTCTGGATAGAACAGCCTCCCATCATATGAATTTTGATCTTAATCCTACAGCTCTTGCTTTGGCATCATGGGAGGGTACAACAGTTTGAGGGACTGATGCTAAGAGTAGGCATCAAAAATAAAAATGCTCATACACTGGGTTGATGATCCTACTTCTAGAAATCTATCCTAAGGAAATAATTTAAGAGAAGGGGGGTGGAAAGTCATACACATGAGGGTGTTAATTACAGTCTTATATAAAATAATTGAACATAATTGGTTGAATAAGTCATGGTTCATTCACTAGACAGAATATCCCATTGATCTTAAGAAGGATAACGATGAAAGACATGTGGCCATATGGTAAGATATGCAACATAAAATGGACTTTAAAATGCAGCATACAAAATGGAATGTTCATTTTGATTAAAACCACATGAAAGATGTGTGTAGGTGGTTAAGAATCAAAAAAGAATAGATAAGGATCTGGGGTGTTGAGGTAAGGGGAGGTTAAGGATTCAAAATGATTAAGATATGTTATATGCAGGTACCAATTCCCCAAAACAAACATCCCCACTCTGTATTGCAAACACATACCAATAAAAGAAAAAAAAAAGAAAGAAAGAAAGAAAGACAAATTTGAAGTCACTTTTCATTTAAGGGAAAGAGCCCGAGTATTCTATTTCTTTAAACCTTTTAATTTATTTAAATCACTACATTTATTTAAAATTTCAAAATGCTAGACTATAACAAGAGCTTATTTGCATATTGGCTTAAGTGGCATATATTTCTTGATATAGAATTATAGCATATTATATGGGGAATGGTCTTGACCAGTTACCCTTTCAGCTTGAGTAGGAACATCCCTTGGCCTCCAGTTTAGAATTTGACCAGGAACAAACATACCTCTTAAGCTCCTGACTTTGTATATAGCAGGTGCTCAAAAAATCAAGATAAGGATAAGTGGATGGGTAGAAGAAACGAAAAACAGGAAAAAAATAGGAAATGCTTTCCTCATAAGCATAGGGCACACTGATACTTGGTATCAGTAAGGTTCCAATAATGGTCATAGATCTTTCCTTCATGACTCTGTTTAACTCTTGTCAAATTGTTATTTCATGGGAGTAACTTTAGCCAACAGCGTGCTTCTGTAATCTAAATATTGTTTTTGTCCAAAAGGTTCCTTGTCCTTCTTACAAACGCACCCTCAGATTCTGGAAATCTGATGCTATGGAAAACATGTAGGACTTGGAGAGGGTCCCTAGGCTCAGGTTGTTACTCTGTCAATGGCTCCAATTATATAATGGTTCATGAACTTAATTCTTTCCATGATTCTGGTCACAAATCAAATTGGACAAGAACCAAATCAAGTTTTCCCATGAAGTCACTATTAAACCTAACCACTGAATTTAATTTAGTTTTTGTCCAATTTAGTTTGCAACCAGACTCATGGCAAGAATTAAGTTCGTGAACCAAGGCACCACTGTAATTCGAATTCTCGCCAAGCATAGCCTTTGAGTCAGTTACCTTGCCTCCTTGAACTTCGTCATCATTCTAAGGTGTGATTGAAAAGTACAGTGTATGCTTAAATTTTTAAAAAAAATTCTAGTAAAACTCACACTGTGATTAATTCCCCTCAAAATTTTCTCACTTTAAACATGCTTATCTCATTATTCTCGCCACTTTCTGAAGCAGTTCTGGAAGCCCTCTTTCATGAGGGTCTTTAGTTGTGTTGTTATGGCTGCCTTGATGCCCTGAACTGATTCACAAAGTTTATCTTTCATGGTCATTTTGACTTTGGGGGAGAGCTAGAAGTCACGAGGTGCCTGATATGGTAAATAAGGTGGTGCGGACATGTTGCAATGTTTTTATGAGCATGTTGATCCACTGGGTTGACCCTGAAGCAGCACTCACTGTATTTTGATCACATCTTGTAAAGACATTCACAAAAGAGGACTTCTAGAACTGCTTCAGAAAGTTGCAAGAATGGCGGGATGCATGTGTTTGAAGTAGAGAGTAGTTTGAGGAGGATTAATGGCAATGGGTCTTTTACTGTAAAAATTTTTAAAAATCTAATCATATATTTTGAACAGACTTCACATAAACTAAGAGAATAAATGCAAAGTTGTAGGGAAGATTCCGATCTCTTGATGATGTAAAACATTCAATAAATAGTGGCATCCTCTCTTGCCCCAAACTTTCTTATAGTCATAGTGCTACAGACTAATCACAGCCTTATTTAAAATGCAGATCTACAGGGGTGTTCATATTAGATGACACTAAGTGATCCTAGACCAGAGGTTTTTTATTGAGACTGGGTTTTCCATCAGGGAATATTTGGTAACTTCTAGAAATGTTTTTGGTTGTGATAACTGGTTTGTGGGATGGGTGATACTGGCATTCAGTGGATAGAGGATAGGGATATTGCTTAAACAGTTTGCCATGCCCCAGACTGCTTCATACAAAAAGACAGTGAAAATACCAATAGACAAGATTAATCAACCCCACGTTTGAGTAGCAATCTATAGGTGAGACCAACTTCATGACCTTTTGACTGAATCCATTCCTTTCTGCAGAAATATGTGTGTGTGTGTGTGTGTGTGTGTGTGCGTGCGCGCGCGTGCACGCGCATGCTGGTGCACATGCCTCTAAGGCAGTGTGATGGGGAGGAATTCAGGGAAAAGGACAGGAGGATGTTGGAAGAGGGCCATTTCCTGTAGCATCCTGTGTGGGACAACTTCCTTTGGTTCCTACCTCTTCACAGCCCAGCTGGAGCCCTCTACCTTCTGTGACATTTTCTCTGAGCACCCAAGGACACAATTTCCCCTCCCTGACCACTCAACACTCAGCAACTGATCTGTAACTTAAACTGTATATCCCAGGAGGCCCTGCCTTCCCATTTCACACATGCACCATATATATTAAGACCTAAGCAATTAGGATTCACACCTTTTTATGGTGCTTTACAAAATGGCGAAGGAAAGGAAAGCAAGCATGAACACTCCTGCTGTCTTGGCACATCTCTGGTGAAGTCTGTTTTGAAACTTCTTTTGAAAGTGGCTGCTAATGGACTGATAATTGGTTTCCTGGCTTTCTTATGAAGTGTGAAGTGTTCTGCTAGCCTGTCAATAAAGCATCAAGCACTGTGCAAACCACCCTCAGAATTATTTGTATCTTCCTTCTTACTGTAGCACTTGTGGTGGAGGAATGACTAGGTAGGGTTGCATGGGAAGAACTTTTTTTTTTTTTTTTTGGTAAGGACAGGGTTAAACAGGCAGAGATTTGGGATAGTAAAGAATATCAGGACCTGGGCAATGCTTTCTCCCCAGGATAGCTAGGCTCATCGGATTTCCTAGGCAGAGACTGTATAGTTCTGAATCCAACACTTGGTGCCTAGCACAGGGTAGACACTCAGTGAATACTGCTGAATGGACAGAAAGCAGTTCTCCTTCTGACTGGTTCTGAGCAGTGGTCTCTGGAGATGTGAGTTAGCCAAAGAGGACAACAGAGTGAGAGGGAAGAAACTGACTCCATCTTTTCTTTCAAAATGCTTTTCACTGCAAGATACATCATCATCCTGAAAACCTAGATGGAAAAAAGACTGTTTATTGGGCCTCTACCACTGTGAGGACAGCTCAAAAGGCAATCAAATGATTCTGAAGTCTCTGCTTGCTACAGAAGATGTTTGGGCACATGAAGGAAGACTGTATTTGTGTGGTCTCAGCAGGGCAATTCCCTAGTAAGAAGCTGTTCTGAAGAAAATGTTTCAAGAGAGGAAAAATGCGCTGCTTTGTGGTTTTTTAGACGATTGTTCAAAAACTTGAGCCATCAAAATAATTTTCCCAATTCCTTTCTAACTCCTAAGAACCAGGGAGAGCAATATTATTTGCTAAATGTCATATTAATATTTATTGTGACACGTGTGGTAAAATTCAGCACATTTATGCAGGTTTCTGCGAGAGATGCTTTTATGTGTACACAGAGACAACCTTACTATTTTATATTTTTATAGACTTTTAGAGATGTCATCCCTTTTCTATTGATCTCACACTATGATGTAGTTAATCTAAAGTCAGGAGCAGAACTGTCCCTCTGTCAAAGAATGACCTGCTCTGTAACGATCCACTTATGGAGTAATTTTCAAGCATTCATTGTGGAAAATGTGGGGACTTCTCATGTCACACTTATTTTTCACTGTAACTATCATCATAGAGGCTTAGGATTTTTGGAGTAAGAATGGGCTGCTACCCAGTTGGATTGATTAGGAAATCAAAATCCGTAGAGCAAGTGTGCCGACTGCAGTGAGGAAGCTGAGCTGGGACTAAGAATCAGATCTCCAGACTCTGAATCCAAAGTTACTTCAGGGCTTCAAACCTTCCTTATCATCATCTCTATAGAACAAATTGCACTGCGAGCTCCCTGACAGCAAAGCCAGGACTTCTGAGAGCATCAGCTTAGGGGCTGGGTACTCGGCAGAGAGCAGACAGATGGCCATTCCTTGTATTCACAGGACATAAATGTGACCTTGCTATGTGGTAGAGACATAAGGATAGTTGATTCTCCCTGGCCTCCTCCACTGAAGCCAGCATCTTTGAGATTCAAGCTGTGCTCTATTATACCCAAAGATATCCAGACACGGCTGAGGGATGGAAATGCCTGGGGGTGCCACCCTCCTCTATCCCAGGATTGTCTAGGAGAAATACCATACCAGACCTATAGCACCTGCTTCAGAGTTCTTATCAGCAAGCCCCAGGCCCCTCATTCTTGTTGGAAACCACAGATAGCACCAATCCATACTTGCAGGGACAGCTTTGTCCCCTTTGCTTGTCAGCTATTTGCAAATAACGTCCAGCTTGCTGGAGGTTGTCAGCCCTGCTCTTGGAAACCAAGGCCTGCTGAGCAGCACTTCAGGGTCTTCTGCCCTTAGCGAAGGTTTTAGAAAATGTCCTAAAATTACTCCTGAGAGGCAGAGGGTCAAGTAGATTCACATGAGTGATTGTCCTCAGATAGCGTGTTCCTTGCTCCCCACATCTCTCAGCTTGTGGGGACAGGGAACTTTGTCCTCATCCTTCCAGCTTCAGTCCTACCAGCTGTCCAACCTGGAAACACAGCCCTCTTCTGGTTCTGTCTTCTTTTATCTAGATGAATTTCAAAAATTTACTGGGGACTCCATCCACAGCTTTGCCTTCTCAGGCCTTGTCTCCAGCCAGTATCTGCAGAGTCCTGCTCTGTTCACACCTGCCTGGGCTTGGTGTCTACCATGGTCAGATCCTTTGTTCTTGCTGACTTGAGGGGGGCCCATGAGAACCTTCCCTGCTCCTCCTGTCCTGAGGCACCCAGCATGCTAAGGGCTAACACTGATGAACATCATTTTCCAATCACACAGAGGAGCAGAAGTAGGCAGATACCATGCATTTCAATTTTTTCAGTAAGGATGATTTATTCAATGTGAATGTAAGAGTGATTTGATCTCTAAACCTCTGAAGACTTTTACACAAATCAACTTATGAGTCATCAAAAATGTCTTTACAGACACAGTAGTATCTTTTCATTTGAAAAGTA
Source organism: Dasyprocta punctata (assembly GCA_004363535.1). Taxonomy (NCBI): domain Eukaryota; kingdom Metazoa; phylum Chordata; class Mammalia; order Rodentia; family Dasyproctidae; genus Dasyprocta; species Dasyprocta punctata. Next base: position 8,479 of record RJWM01003243.1, on the reverse strand, counting down.
TAATCATTGTAGTATGACCCAACTCACCAGCTCATATGCCCCCAAACTCTCATCATTATAGAGAAGCTGACAGTCTCCCAGACTACCCCTCCCTTGGTCCCACTGGCCTATCATTTTCTGGTATGCAGACTGCAGAGGCCTCGAGCAGCCCACCAAAGTAAGTGAAGGACGACAGAGTCAGGCTGTCTGCCTTTCTCTGAGAGAAGCACACTGAAAGAGCTGGAGGAGGTGAATGGTGAGGATTGGAAGACAAAGTAACAGCCCAGAGAAGCTGGAAACTTGGATTTCTGGACAGAAATCATGCCTGGCCTCCCCTGCTATCCACAGTCCCTCACACTTATAAGACTTCCAGTACCATTTACGTCGCAAAGTATGGCCAGCCTGTCCAAGACGAAGGAAGGAAGAAGGGCTCCTCTATCAGATCAACTCCAAGGCCTCCCCCAAAGATCAACAATCCAAAGACAGCTGGAGTCCTCAACACTCCTAAATCCAACAAGACAGAGTAACTGTAGGAAATGCATACCCTGCAAGGTATAGTGCCCCATGGCACCAGAAGGTTAGTATGGTCTACCTACAGTCATCCAGGTCTCTGGATCTCCAGTTGATTCTACAGTGGCAGTGGCAGTAACGAGGGTGAGGAGGAAGTGTGTGGGTCTGAGCCTTGGGGCCCAGGCCCATGGGTCTGCTTTGCTTTTAAGGATCACCATGGAAGGTACGAGGTCTAAAAAGGTCCCCAAAGGTCAAGGGCAATCATTCTCAATGTTGTAGTCTACATTACTGCCAGAAACAAGGGCCCAGCCAGCAACATTCTGAGGAACAGAAGAAACCAACCAGAGTGAAGCTGTTGGCCCACCCTGCAAGGTGCCCAGGGATGGGAGCCCTGTTACTGGTTAGAATGCGGCCTCTGCCTCTTGGTGGAGACCCTGTGGTGCTGCCTCCCACTCACTTACACACACAGCCTGGCTTCTTAGCTGACCACTGGTTATTCTTTTGGCATGTGATTGCCTTCTGCCCCACCAGCTCAAAGGCAGGTTGGCACTCAAACTTGAGCGTGTCACCATGGCGAAAACGGGAACCTTCCCTCCGGCCATAGGCAGGGATGCCGGGGTCACCGCAGCTGCCCTGCTCGATCTCTGAAAGACAGGAAGATGAGAAAACAGAGACAACAGGTGACTTGATACCCCTTTTGGAGTTGTAGGTCTGCCATGCATGCTCCACTACCAACCCTTACCCCCCACCCCTTGCCATGAGTCAGCTCTCTGAGCCACACAGGCAGACATTTAAGGTGCTTATTGGAGGTGAGATTCATGTTTGAACACAGCATTGGTGGACAAAGGGGCCTTCAGCTGACACATGTCTGTGACTCTGGTCCATATGCTTGCCTATTTTTACTTAAGGTGGATCTTCATTCTTAATGGGTTACCTGTTCTAGGGGCTGATAAGTCCCAGACTTTGAAGACTTTCTGACTAAACCTGACCCCGCATCTGATCACTCCTGTCCTTGGATGTAGCATAAATGCAAGCCGTTCCAGAGCAGCAAAGGCAGGTGAAGAGACAGCTGTCATGGTCATAACCTGGAGATTTGGTGGAAATCAATACTGGCTGCCTTCTGTTACATAAGTACTGTGGAAGTCTTTTTAAAATTTAGTTTGAGATAGTAACAGGTAAAATGAAACAAGTAACTCGTTGAGAGCACTTTTAAAGCTCATTTGAGCCAACATCAGTGAGTCAGCCTTGCAGGGGGGTTCTTGGGACAGCTCAGGGTATGATGGACAACTCACAGGAGTTAGCCAGGACCCAGGTGCTTCTGGGAGGGGTCTGTCCTGGTAACCCCAACTTCCACCTGTCTTGTGCTTCAGGCTGTAAGAGGTGAAGGTGGAACTCGGACCCAGAGAGGAGGACTTCCTACAGGAAAGACAGGGACTGGGAGTGGCTCAGTGGTAGAGCACTTGCCTACCATTCATGAGACCCTGGGTTCAATTCCTAGCACTACAAAAATTAAACTTTAAAAAGAAAAAAGAGAAAGTCATGAAGGAGGTGCCCAGTGGTGAGGTGAGATTGTAAGAGTCCTGGGACTTGCGAAAGAGGGGCCCAGGCTCATCAGTGGAGTGTGTTGGACACCTTTTTTCTACAGACACCTTTATGGGCTGTCAGAAGCCATGGTCCTGGAAATTGCTGTGTGTAACCATGGCAGGGATGGTTCTGGAAAAACTTTCTTCCCGCAGCTGGGGGATTTCTCTGGGAGAATCAGAGTAGCTAATGGCTCTGACACATAGAGAAAGCCTCTTGGCTATCATATTTATGTTACCTTGAAAACCAGAACCTCCTGCCCTCTGCTGAGGGTGGGGTGCAGGATAAGAGTGTGCATGTGTGTTTGTATGTGATCTCAATCAAAGCTCCTTTGAAGCTCAAGTAAATTCAGCCCTCCAATCTCGCATCTCTTGTGTCCCTTTGACCTCTCTATCTACACACACACCTGCTGAGGCTGTATCTAAGCCTGCTTTTGTAAATGGCCTTGCATGCTCAGGGCTGGAGGTAAGAGAAGCATTCCAGGGAATGTGGTCCCTTGAGTCCAGGTCCCAGAGCCCCAAGCATCTGAAGGAAAGGAAGAGGGGGCCCGTGTAACAAGTTGACCTGGGGAAGTAAGCAGCAGAGCCCTCCATCTTCCAAATATCCTCATATGCTTTCTGGGATTTAAGTGCCTGGGATGCAAGTTCTGTCACTGCAGACTTTTGAGGCCTGGTGGAAGTTTCCCAGTATCTAAGAACAGGGCTGAAGGCAGCTTTAAAGTTTCTAGTGAAGTCTCACTACATTGTAGAAGACATGCGTGTGTGGAATATGTGTCTGTCCCTGCCTCAGCAGCTAGTCTGCAGTTGTGATGGGATAAAGAGAACAAGTGTCCTCAGGGGGAAGAAGGAATCTGCCAACCTCCCACTGCGTATGCACAGCCCTGCCCACAGCCACCTAATTTCTCCTGCCCACAGTGTAACCACAGGCATGTAATGAGTACCTACTCTGTGCCAGCCCAGTGCATGGCATTTGAAATCTGCATATGATCTCTGTCACCAAAGAGTGAACAGACAGGAAAGCAGGTATTTAGGACACAGGTGAGTTGCACTATAGAAGCATACAGGAGTGGTTTCTACCTGAAACCAGGAGTGAGCACACAAAATTTTAGGAACACCAAGGACTCAGTAATCAAGGCAACTAAATCTTTATGCAATATAGCTTTTTACAACTAACACATATAGATCCAGCCCACAACAAAGAAAAACACCAACATTTAAAATGAAGACTGGCTCTGACCTTGCACTTCAATGACTTTCCTTACCACTTGCCCATTTTTTTTAAAATCAGGAATATTTTGCAGTCATCTTGATTTTTAAAATACTGCATTAAAATATTATGTATCTTAATTACTGAGTTTTTGGCCCCACTGTTAAAATTTTGTGCCCAAGGAGAATGTCTCTCTCACCTTCTACCAAGTCCCAGCTCTGGGTCTGGGAGGGCTTCTTGGAGGAGGTGATGTCTGAGCTGAGGAGGGAGCCAGCAAACTGAAAGATGTGCAGGTGAGAAAGGGGAGGAAGGGCTGTCCAGGTGAAGGGAGAAACCTAGGCCAGGTCCCAGAGCTAAGGCTGTTCATAGAACTGCAATCCATCAGTGTGGCAGTAACTACCTACTATCTATTATCAGAACTGACTTCCAGTTATATGATAATTCTACTGCCTGGAACACTGTGAGCACTAGACATATATTGACTCACTGCACCTGGACAGCAGCCTTGAGGACTAGATACTATTTTTCCCATTTTAAGGGTGAGAAAACTGAGGCACAGAGACATCAAGTAATTATCCGGGGCCACAGAGCTAGGAAGTGGTGGATTTGAGACTCAAACTTGGTCCTGCACTCCTAATCCCTGTGCTGCGCTGCTTTCTGCAAGTCCAAGCACTTCTCCAAGGTGATGAGAGACGAGGCCAGGAAAGTCAGAAAAGGCACCAGTGGGCAGGACTAACCAGGGAAGGGCCTGTGCAATCTGCTAAAGAAATTGAACTTTCTGTGGCAGGAAATGGAGAAACAACAAAAGACTTCATTCTGTTAGGCATTTGATATATGGTATGGGAGAAAGATCCCCCTGACCACTGCCTGGCAAATAGTCTGGGGTGGCCCCCCTGAGGCAGGGAGAACATTCCCTCACTCAACAAGCCTGTGAGTGCCCACTGAGTGGGAGCCACTGTGCTGGGCCCTGAGGGCATGGTAGAGACCCAGAGAGATGCAAGCCCTGCCCTGGTCTAGAACCTCTAGAACCTCTCCACTCCGGTGGAAGGCTCGCAACAGTCTGGGAGATGTTTTGATGGCATCCTGGATGGTGCGCAGGCATAGGGGATGGAGAGAGGCAGAAAGACCTGGGAGGTGTGAAGGAGGAGGAAGTCACGGGCCATGTCATCAGTGAGAAGATGGGAGGAGCAGAGGGGAGGGCTCCACCAGGCCTCAAAGGTTTGGTCTGGGTGCAGGGAATGGCTTCACTGGGACGAGAATGCAGGAGGAGAAGCAGGGCTGAATGGAAGGTCACCACTAGGGCAAGTTGAATTTTGAGTTGTGGTGGAATCTCCAATGGGAACTTTCTAGTATAAGGTGGCTATATTAGAAATGCAGAATCTGGAATTCAGCTAATAGATGGTAAAAGAAGCCACAAGAAGAATGAGACCACCCAGGGAGGGTAAGTAGAGGTGTGAGTTCAAACTAAGACATTAGGGGCAGTGTAGGGAGCAGCTGCATGGTAGACTACAGTCCTGGAGGAATGGGGTCAGAGAAGCTTAGAGAAGATCAACAGGCTCAGTGCTGCAGGGGACTCTGGGTAGAACCTGAAAGCAGGTTATCCAAGGAGGCTACTCTTGATGCAGGAAGGAGTAGATTACAAAGTCACAACCCAAAGGTAGAAGAGGAAGAAGGCATGGGGAGGGTGGTTAATATTTTTAAGATGCTTGACCACATTTAAATGTTAGAGAAGAGCAAAGAAAGGGAGAAAGAGAGGTGGAAAGAGAAGAAAGAGAGAGAGGAGGAGGGAGAGGGAGAGAGAGAGAAAGAGGAGAGGGAGAGGGAGAAGGGGAAAGAGAGACAGAGAGACAGAGAGAAAGGGAGAGAGAAGGGAAGGGAAAGGAAGAAAGGAGAAGGGAAGGGAAGGGAAAGAAAGGGAAGGAAAGGGAAGGAAAAGGAAGCGAAGAGGAGAAGAGAGGAGGAAAGAGACTGAAGGGTTAACTGAGGATTTGGAGAAGAAGTGGAGAAATGGAGAAGGTGGCACAAGGCTCCAGAGAAGGCAGGGGCAGGGGACCCTGAGCATGCTGAGGGACTGACCTTAGTGACCAGGAGGACTCTTATTCCCTTCCAACAGGAGTGAACAGGAAAGGACTGGCAGAGAGTTTTCAGGCAGGGAGGCAGGAAGGAGGTCCTATGTGACACAGGCTCTGTTTTTTAAGTGGTGTGTGAGGTCAAGATCATTGGTAAAGGTGAGGTGCCAGTCATGGGGGACAAGGATTGAATGGTGACAATTCTGCAACTTTGCAGAACAGCAGACTAAGGCTAGATGGACGGCCATGCACCTGTAGGCACCAAAGGTGGTGATAACTCACATGTAGGGACACCAGCTCACAGGGTGGGTGTCTTGCCCCACCTGGTCCTCAGCAACTTGGTTCATAAAGACCTAGAGAAAGGGACCACAGGAAAGATTGGGGTTGGGGCTGGGCTTGGAGAAATGGAAGGACAATGGAAAGGAATTGAGGCTATTGTTAATAGTGTGTCTGTAGCTGGGCCTGAGGAGGAGGATTACACAGTTGTAATCCAGTACTCCAGGACGCTGAGGCAGGAAAATGGTTACTCTGAGCTCAGCTTGGGTAATTTACTGAGTTAATGAGACCCTGTCTCAAAACATAAAAAGGGCTGAGTGATGTAGTTAAATGTGAAGGTTCTGGGTATTGCCTAAAACACAAAAAACAACCAAGTAGTAGCCAAGGGGCTTAGGTCAAGAAGAAAAGAAGTTAAAAAAAGCAAGAGACAAAGGGGTAACTCAAGCGATGAAGGAAGGGATAATGAAGAGGAATGGGGGAGTGACAAGTGGATGACCTGAGAGACAAAGGACCCCAGAGCAGGATGTGTAACCTTGAGATTTCAGAAAGCCTGAATGACAAGGTCTGGCTGCAGCCAGAGTGGAGGCTCTGGAAGAAGGGAAAGCATGAGGTTCCGAGGAGAGAGGAAGAGACAGATGACAGTGATGAGTGGTAAGAGGTCAGAGAAATCAGCTGAGCAGAAGAGAGGATAAAGTCAAAGGAGAAGGTCAGGCAGGTAGGATCAGTGGGGAGGGAACTTGTGAGCCACCTCTCCAATATGATGTGCATGGATGGTGTGGGAGGAGGAGCTGCCAGCAGTGGAAAGGCCCGCTGTGTCATGGAAACCACAAGAGAAGTCTGGTCCTAGGATGCATTTGCAAAGGGGTCTAGGAACAAGACAGTGAGTTGATTACAGAACACACACTGGAGTCTGGCATAGTGGTGCAGGCCTGTAATCCCAGCACTCTGGGAAATTGAGGCAGGAGGACTGAAAGTTTGCACTCTGCCTGGGCAACTTGACAACTTAGCAAAATATTGTCTTTAAAAAAATGTAAGAAGGAGGGTATCTGGGGATGGAGGCCAGTGTGAAGGCACTGGGGTTAATCCTCAGTACTGCAACAAATAAAAATAAGTAAGGAAAAAGCAAAAACAAAAGAAGAGGAAGAGGAAGAGGAAGAAGAAGAAGGAGAAGAACCCAGGCTGGGAGGTGGGGAGAGGAAAGACAGCAGGTGGGCTGAGAGTTGGACAGTTCTTTCTAGGAGGGCACACATGGCTGGCTTCTTCCTTTGACACCGTCTGTCTTGGCCTGGGCCCTCCTGCCAGGCCTGTCAACAGCCCCGATGGGAATACAGGTCCTTGCCATCCTGCAGAGGGCTCCCAGGGCTCCACTGCCCTGCCTGACAGGTCCTTGACCTTGGGCCTCCTGGTAAGGTTCTGACCAACTCTGGTGTCAGAACCCAGAACTACAATTAGATAAATGGAGTTTTGAATTAGGGAAAGATCACGCATGCAATTTCCTGCAATCTGGTTTAATATAAATTCCACTTAATAAGTCTTTCTCTCCTTTCTCACTCTGTCTGCTTTTGCCTGCCAACAGTAATAGGGGAAGCCTATGCTGACTGATTCTAAGATACCACAGAATTCCACCCTGACCAGGCTTTCCATATTTGCTTTTCTCCTTCTTGGCTGTTTTATCCTTATCATCAATGATCCACCTTCTGGTCTCCCCAGGTTTTTGAATTTCCAACTAAATTGGAATCCTCTTTATGACAATGTTAGTATGGAAGGCAGTGCCTCATGTGTGCCCATAAATTGACTGGCTATTTGATGTGCTCCAGGAAGGGACACACGGCTTGGAGGGAGATGTCCCACCTGGCCACTGTTTGCTGCCTTTCTGGATAGCCAACTTCATTTTCTCATGGTACCCTCAGACTGAGTTAGTACTGTCTTTCCTCCCTTTCATATGCTTAGCTCTTTACTGGAATAGATTTCAGCTTAAACCATCACCTCCTTCCAGATGTTCTCCCTGCCCACACAACTGAAATGGTGCTCATTTTCTTTTCTGTCTTGGCATCCCGTTTTCCTTCACAGCACTGATCACCTCTTGTATTTATTTGTTTATTCCTTCAACAAGTACTTTCCTAGTACTGTCCTAGGTTCAGGACTATGACAGGGAAAAGGGAAAACATCTCTTTTGCATTTGCCATCTGATTGGGTAAGGGTCAAATTGACTCTCTACCTTGGCCCCCTCCCTCCCAGCTGCCCACCAGGAGGGCCTCCTTGTCTCTTGTCTTCCCACTTCCTGTAGGAAAGCCCTAGAAAAGCAGGCATTGATTATGTACTGTAGATCACTGTGTACCCAGCACTTTGCCCAGAACACAGAGAATATTCTGTTTAATCATGAGTTCAGCTAATATTGATTGCTTGGAAACTGCCAAATGCCATGCTAAGTGCTAGAGATACTGATCTGCTTGACCCACAGCCCCTGCACTAAGAGAACTCACAGTCAGGTGGGTATGGGCCTCATTCCAATGCAAATGATGAGGGGAAAGGAGAAAATGTAGACCTGATCACACCACCTGGAGGAGAGCAGAGAGGCAGCCCCAGCCCCAGGCCTAGAATGCTGGACAGACTCATGGAGGTTGTCTGAATAAAAATTCTAGGAATTCACCTCAGATTCTGCTATGGTTTATACATTGTGTCAACTTGAGAAGTCTAGCAGCTTAATTAAGTAAGGCAGCAGCTCTACATCCTGGGGTGTAGAGCATAAGCAGTTACCTGGCCATTGTGTCAATTTGAGAAGGCCAAAAGTTTAGCTGAGAGACTCAGCAGGGAGCCAGGGTTCTTACTTTGTAAACATCCTCATCCTATGCAAAGAA